>NJDC01004045.1:0-11230 GCA_002245475.1 Calephelis virginiensis
CAACAGTTACACTGCTTACGCGGAATTAGCAAAATAAAGGCTTATTTTACATCTTTTATAATGGATTTCCGCAAAGTAACGCCTGATTCAATAAAATATTTCATTCCGTTGTCAGTTTCAATTAGGAGCACTGAAAGTGAAATTCCTTTAACATTTTTTTACCATTTCTATATTACGAGTATCATCGCAATTCTTGAGGAAAAATTCTCAACAAGGAATACTAGCTATGCTGTTTGTCGAACAAATAGGTAGGGTGATTTTAAACTTAAATCGTCGCGTATTATTAACATTTTTAAATACGTATTTACAATGGATACTCACGATCTCTTTTTATCTGGTTGTACAGTACAATTGAAAAGCTGTTATACTAACTTTGCGGTTATACCAGTAGTATAGCAACAAATTAGCCATTAAAAAAATAATCAAAATTAATTAGCCTCTGTGGTCTAGCGGTCCGGTGTCGGATTTGATTTCCTGAGGTCCCGGATTCGATTCACGAGTCGGGCAAAACAACGTTGCCCGGGATTGAATATGTTAGCGGTTAGCGATAGGCTTGCCACCTATAACATTGTGGGACTTAATGTCTTCGGCTAGTCGTGGGTGTCCTAGTTGTGTCTCTGCCTAGGGTGTATATGGGTGTGAAGATGCTTTAAAAAAACCCAGTATGTCAACGTTGTATTATATCTTGTGAGACTGGTACCTACGAGAAGCAAATAATCCCCAGCAATGTTGTGTCTTATATATTGTGACATCAATTAATATTCTACAAGATTTAGGTTTGACACATTTGTAAAATTTCGCCTCGGTGGTCTTGCGGTTCCGCGACGGATTTGACTTCTTGAGGTCCCGGAATCGATCCTCGGGTCGGGCAACAAAAAAAATATTAGATTTTTTTTTAAAGTGTATATTTTCAACATTTTTATAAAAAATATGTTCAATATTATTTAATTCATATTTTAATCCTGGGCGATTTGATATGTGCCCGGTTAGCGATAGGCTTACACCTATAACATTGTGGGACTTAATGACTTCGGCTAGTCGTGGGTGCTAGTTGTGCCTCTGCCTACTTCTTATCAGATATGAGCGTGACTTTACTTTGCTTTTAAAATTTTCTCAATATTATCAAATATGTTTAGTTGCAAGTAGTAAGAATGTATTTTTATGCCCAGACATCGAACAAGTAAACAATTCTCCTGATGGTTAGAGATAATCTTAGGCTATGCATAACCATACTATTGTAATGTTCAACCAGGTATTATAGTCTTTATTACAATGGGATACAGACTATAAACATCAGCATAACTTTAATTATAGTCTATATCACTACATAGTATAAAACAAAATCGCTTCCTCTGTCCCTATGTCCCTTTGTATGCTTAAATCTTTAAAACTACGTAACGGATTTTGATGCGGTTTTTTTAATAGATAAAGTGACTGAAGAGAAATGTTTATATGTATATTTTATACCCATGCGAAGCCGGGGCGGGCCGTTAGTTTAATAATAATATGTCTTAATCGTGTCGTGGTCCTGTGGCCAAGTTTAAGGGTCTCTTGCGCAAGTCCGGGCTGAATAGGTACTTTGACAGGAATACAGTAAATAAATAAATAAATATCCCTCGACAAATGACACAAATTGAACCTAAAAAAGTAAGCAAACTATATGCTTGTGTTATGGATGTTAGCCAACGTTACTAATACATAGAAATACTTATATAGATACCAGAATAAATTTATTAAACACCCAGACCAGGAAATCTAGACATCTAAATGTTCGTCACACAAATGTCTGCCCCAGTTGGGAATCGAACCCGAGCCTCACGGTTGGTCGGTGGAGTTAGGTAGTGTACTCTACTATGATCAACGAGGCGATAACCAATGTAGTATGATGATGGATCCATTCTTGAGCAAGTTTCCTGATTGCGCTCTACCACCATCGAGTTTGTTGGTAACGACTATAACTATGACTTACGAGCTGCTAGGTAGGGAAGTATGTTGCCTATTCTTTACAAATTATTGAACCAAACTAAAAAAATAACTTATTCAGTTACAATGAGGAAAGAATGGGTTCCCCGTGTTGGTCCTGGCTCCTTTGCAAAATAGACCATCTGCCTCCCTGCCAGGCAGTTTGCAAAAGCGAGCATAGGAATACCGTCACTAACACTCTGACATCTGACTAGGTGGTAGAGTATTACAGCAACGCACCCGGATTGGTACCACCAACTTACCTATTCCTGAAACCATAACGACAGTGCTTGCCGTTGACGTGTTCCGGTTCGGGGATAAGGTAGCCGGTAAACTTACTTTTGCTCAAAGCCTAACATCCCGGGCTCAAGTTGACAATGCACCATTCCCACCTTTTGTATCTCTAGGTAATAGAAAGAGCAGCAGAGTCTGCTTATTTGCCTTCCAATATCAAAAAAAAAGAAAAAAAGGGTTTACTTTTTGAAATCGAAACTTGAACTTGAACTAATGTTGTTTGTCTTATAAAAGTCCGTAGGTTCTACGGTATTCAGAGTGCAAAGCGGGGAATTTCATTACAGAAAGTCAGAAGACAGGTGTCAGTGAAATTCGTTTACTTTCTCATCGGAATTCAAGTTCAATGTTAGCTGTCCTCTACTACTTTAATGTCTTGGGCAAACTGAAACAAGGTAAATTCTTTTATCATAATGAAAGGCAACAAATTATTAAATTACAACATATTTATAAACACAAATTTTACAACAAATTTTATTATTTGCCTTGTTGTTTAGCGGTCCGGTTATGGGTCTTGACTGCATGAGGTTTGATCGTCGGTTCTGAAAAAAAAATTTTACAAATGTTCTTATAAAAAAAAACTTGCCTATATGATATGTGCTCGGTTAGCAAATAGTTTGCCATCTATCACATTATCTATCACATTTTGTTAGTGCCCTGATTGTACCTATGTCTACCTCTTCGGAGATGCAGGAGTTTTTTTAACATTCGTTTATACAAAATTTAAAAAAAAATATGTAATGTACCCAAATCGTTGGGATTAAAATGAAGTGAATTAGTAAAATACAAAAGTCATTAATTAATAAAAAGAGGTGCTGTTACAGTCTGATTTAATAAAACAAAACAAAACGTTTATTAGTGCAGTGTAAAGTGCAAAGGCCGCAAGGTAGAAAGAGGTAGAGACAGCATTAAAAAAGGGCCTATGCCCAGAATGATATATCCAAAGTTATGAGTAAATTTAATGAACACCCAGACCGAGAAATACATCTATAATCTGTCTCAAACGCAAAGAAAAAGACAAATATTGACCCTAATTGTTACGTTACGTGGTGCGAAACGAAACCAAAAGCGTAGTTTTAAAAAAAATATTATAATGTTAAAATTTACTCAGTAAACGTGGTTCGTGGTAAAAGGTAACGCTCACCCGTGTAGCGGCGAGTTCATTCAGAAATGTCAACCCTGTTTTGACACGATGTGCGCTGGGACACAGGGCCTCATTCCTTTTTAACCGATTTCTAGAAAAGGAGTTTATATCTCAGAGTCCATTTTCTTTAATGTTTGCTAATCGATTTCTCTCTCTAACGTCCGTCTCTCTAATTTCTCTATTTAAACGAGATTATTTCCGAATTGGACCCATAGCCATCAAGTCTGAATCTGATGAAAGAAAATCGAGGAAAATATTATTTTTTTATATTTAGGCGGTATACTAATGAAATCAAAGATTCTTTCATACAGTTGTACGGCGCTTAAATTATTTAGTTCTGTTAAGTTAGCTGGCATTATTATCACTACTCTTAGTTGACATGTCGTATGTATAAACTAACTCGGTCTAATTTTATGTTCATATGTTCGATAGTTACCGAAATTTCGTGATTAATGAGTAAGGAAGGAAAGGAAATATGATAAATATTGAATATTGAGAATCGAATCCTAGCCGGTGAAGTTAGACTTGTACGCTAACTCCTTGACCGATGATACGACCATTTTATAACCGACCATTATAATTTGTAGTTATTATTTCTAAACATTGAAATTTTATTATTCTATCATTTTTTGTCTTGGGGTATTTAAGACCCTTTGTGAACAGTTGTGTTCTGTTCGCTAATTAAGTGTTAAGTAAATAATTAACTAAAGTAGCACCTGAAATGCGATGTACTGTTGTGGTTAGTTAGTAATTAAGTTAAGTTGTTTTCCGTGCTTCCAGTTTACTTCTAATATATTATAGTTCTGGGAATAGTAACTTGAAAATATTTTAGTTTAATTGATTTTATAAAGTTTTTCTACAAAAGAAAGTACAAGTTTTGACATGTCTAACAAAACATCAGTCTGTTTGTTGAGTCCATATCATTATCACATAATTTTCTGAAATCTTATTTATATTTCATGATTCATATTTTCAATGTTGTGTTATTAATGTCAATAATATTGAAGTGCTAGTAACATAGTAAATTGCAGTCTTAATATTAAGAAGTAAGCCATCATGACAAAAAAAACCTTAACTTGAAATGAAATGAAAATTATTTATTTGCGGAATATGTGTGTTAAAAAGTTGTTATAAAGATATTTAAGAATACAACATATTCTAAAACATTGTGGTGTGCAAATATTTAGTTAATTTTAAGAAGTTACATATTTCTATAAAAATGTACATTTAAATCATAGCCCTTATTTACATTTTAGTAAACATTTTATTTATTTATTACATTTTATTTATTTATAACTTATAGTACGTGATTAAAGTGCATAGTTTATTACATAGTTGGTGTTTACGAAGTAGCTATTACAATAAACTCACGCCTTCCAATTTTATAATAAAAACAACGATCTCCAGGATTGAATAAGTACCGGTTGGCTATAAGCTAGCCACCTATCACATTGGACTTTAGTACCTTCGGCTACTCGTGGTTAGGGTTGCCAACCATACTTTATAATAAAGTATCCTACTTTATTTTTGGTAATTATACTTTATACTTTTACATACAAATAAAGTATGCAAAAATACTTTATTTTCAACTTTTACCATGATGCGTAAAACAGAATACAAATTATGGATACTTCATTAAGTAAATATAATAAATCGTTGATTTATAATTACAAAAAAAGTTAGATGTCAGTTGCGGGTGTGTCAGTGGGAGGGCAGGTGACAATCTGATGAAATGGTACAAAAATGGTCCGTTAGTTTTGTTTATTAAATGTTGATTGTCAATCAAGGTTTGCAACATTTAAAGATGACAAAAAATTGTTAATATGGGCTAAAGGCACACGAAAATACGTTTTTAAATCGATAAAAACATAATATTTGAAAAATACTTTTTTTTCTTTCTAATACTTTATTTTTTGCTTATCCAAACAAGTTCATACTTTTTTTTTCAAAAAAAGTTGACAACCCTTGTCGTGGTTGCCTTTTCAATATTGGCACAATATTGTGACGCACAAGTAACGTAGGTGGCTCTTCTGATAAAAGACAACGGTGGCCTATACAGACAGATTATGTATATGGGCTCTCTGTAAGAGGCAACCGTGGACTATAGATACAGATTCTGTTTATAGTCTGTTTAGAAAACCCAACCGTGGACTATAGACACAGATTCTGTTTATAGTCTGTTTATAAAAGACAACCGTGGACAACATGGATACATTTTGTCTATAAGAGACAACTGTGGGCTATTACATATTATATATACAGATTCTATCAATGAGAGAACGTTGACTAAATAGACAGAATCGGCCTATAGCTTGTCTATGAGAAACAACCGCATACTATATCTGTATATAGCTTGTCTATAAGAGTTAACAGGCAATCATCAGTCTAGAGACTGTATGAGCCAACCGTGGACTTTATTTACAGTTTCTGTTTATAGTCTGTCTATAAGAGACCACCGTGGCCTAGTATATATATATACAGATTCGGTCTAAAGTCTGTCTGTAAGAGACAATCGTGGACAGATACCGAATCTGTCTCTATTAAAGAGTATTTATATTCCTTGGTCTCTATAGTACAAGATTGTGTCTTACCAAGAGAGCCACCTGTTTGTTCACTATTGGTATAAAAAATATGATTTTGAGCTCATAAACTTTTTTTTTCAGTTGTTACCAGGTCAAGAAGAACGGCCATATTCTTGGGCAGCCTATATGTTGTTCCACATGCATTTCACACAAATCCTTCATACTGCTTCCATATTACTGACCTTGACATTGGCTATCTGGAGATATTTAGCAATCAAGTAAGTATGCATTGCCTATACCATTACCATATCGGCGGCATGTGTTATCTCTATTATGACAAAGAAAGGCAAACAAGCAGTTTTATTGATGGTAAGAAAAATACGTCACCTAAAAACACAAAAGCTTTTAATTGTGCGTTGCCACTCTAAAACCAGAGTAAGACAGTGCTGAGCACTGACATCATGACAGCAAAAGACGTTGGGACCAATTTTGGCTAGCTTTTGCTAAACTTTACAACCTAGTCGTAGTCCCGATGTTAGGGACATACAAATAAAAGTTCACCTCCTTCGAGCTGCTTAGTACTTGGTAGGAAATAAGTTAACCTTTTTTAAGTACTCCAGGATCTACACCGATTATTTAATCAATTAAAATAAAAATAAAAATCATCCGAGTCTTATTTCAATACTATAGAAATATACATAACTAGCTGCTACCTGCGGCTTCGCCCGCGTTTTCACAGAAACCCGGTGTGCGATCGGGATTAAAAATAGCCTATATGTTAATCCAGGTCACAATCTATCTGTCTTCCAAATTACAGACAAATCCGTTCAGCCATTCGAGCGTGAAAGAGTAACAAACATCCATACATCCATATTTGCAAACTTTCGCATTTATAATATTAATAGGATGTACTAGCCGACCCTTTGAACTTCGTATCGCCATGGTTATCTTATTAATATCTTAGGCATCTTATGAATAAACATGTACTAACGTGGGAGTAAAATTGATATTTTAGACTTTATCACATTGTAATAAAGACTATAATACCAGGTTGAACCATGGAGTACTCTACTCCGTGTTTATGGATAACGTGGAAAATCCAATATTGATTACCCTTTATTTATTGGATAGAACAACTACATACTTATTGTATTGCAATTGGCTTAGCAACATCGCTTGAAGACATAGTATTGATGTTGCAGTATAGTACTTCTATTTAAATTTACACTTTTTACTCTTTATACTTTTATTTTTAAATTGGCTGACCTAATCTAAATATATGCGAAATGATTAATTATGTAATAACAACTCTCTATATAGATATCTTTAAAATACAGTCGGATTTTCGAAGCTTGACGAATATAGCCGAAGCGCATAACTTGAATAGTACTACTATACGTTATATGCAGTTTTATGGAGTTTGAATGGCTGAGACAGGATTCAAATCAAAAGCTTTCTCAGTTCACGGCACAATTTTGAATGCAAATGCAGTGGACTATTTGGTGCCTGGTGCGAATGAATGAATACATTTTATGTGTATTTGTAGACTTTATATGTATTCATTCATCCATTCTCTCGTATGATTTGGAAAGTCATTTCATCTTTCATTCCACATTTTACTGTCTGTTAGAATATATTTTCAATTCAAGTTTCCTTCAATATGCGAAGGGACGTATCGTCGTAAAATGCGTCCCAAAAACGTTTATTTCAAACGACCAAATATTTTCGCTTATTGGAATGAGTTTGTGATATTTAAAACGAATACTTACTTTGAAGAATTTTATTACCAAATTGTAGACGGATTAAAATCATAAAGTACACTTTTCTTCTTCGGTCCTTGGCGAAACTTCATTTATAGTTGTTAATGGAAGAACATACTTTTAAACTTATATTCTAAAATTAATAGGTTTAGTTGTATTGAATGTATGTTTGTAGTGTATTTTCAATTTTCTAATGAAATTGATGTTGCCCGGGATTGGATATGTGCCCTGTTGACGATTGCTGTGGCTTGCCACCTAGCACATTGTGGAACTTAGTGTCTTCGGTCAGTTGCGGGTACCCTGGTTGTGTCTCTTCCTATTTCTTCAGGGGTGTGAGCGTGAAAATATTTTTCTTTTAGTTACTTAACAAAAAAAATGTCATCTAGAGTAAAACCTAATTTTAACCACCTGATCTTACTGTAGCAGAGGTATTTCCTGATGATAAGATATTCACGCTGCCTAGAGATATCATAGGTGCTAATGGTTCATTGCCAACCTGGGATTGGCATGTTAGGTCCCGAGTAAAATTAAGTTTACCTGCTAGCTTATACTCTGAACCGGAATACGTTAACAGCAAGTGCTGACGTTGTAGCGGCAGGATAAGGCGGTGGTACCAATCCGGACGAGTCGCTGCCAAACTCCACAACCTAGTCAGATAGTAAGCCTATGCTCGCCTTATGCGAGATGCCTGATATAGAAAGGAAGTAGATGTTCTATTCTGCAAAGGAGCACTGACCGACACGGGAGTTATATTCTATGTAATTGTTATGTAATTAATACGTAATTCTTATAAAGAAAACAAAAAAAATAACCACAAAAAAGCCGACCCGTAATGTACGTAATGTAAAAATCGATGACGTTAGCGTTCAAACAAAACAATCCGCATCGAAACCTTCTTTCGTCTAAAAGTTGTAATGCCACCGACAGATGCACAATTACACACTCGCACGCGTCGAACATACTCGTAAAACCCATCTTTTTTCGTCGAGGAGTAAGAACTGAGAAAATTGGAAAAACAGTACTTTAATTTCTACTACCTATTGTTACTGTCTATGGTAGCATTTCTGCTAAGCAGTAACAAAACTTATTTTAATGTATATGTGCTATCTTTTTTCAATAAAACAAAATAAAAAAAGATGGAATTTTAACGTGCCAGATTAGTCCGTACATGTCAACTTGTTTGTAATTAAAGTTTTTTGAGTAATAGTTTAAAAGTTTGTAGAAACATCAGGTACATACTAATCTCACAGCACTAATCATGTTTTGTCTTCTTCTATTACTACCCTTGAATGAAGACAGCAAACGTAATTTAACTTAAAGTTAGTTTTTTAAGTGCGCAACAACATGACCAATAGCAAGCAATACGAACTCAATGAAGTTCCTAAGTCTTTTAACAGAAAGAAAAAAATCGCCCCAGATAGGATTTGCACTGGTGCTTATTCGTCTCAAGCCGAAAAAAGGGTACAGGTTCAAATCCTATCAAGGGCGAATATTTTCCTTTCTTTAAAAATTATTTAGAAGTTTAACCCAAACATGGGGCAAGGGCTTTAGCCCTTAAAAATACGAAGTTCTCCGAATCGGCTAGTATTATCAAAACTAAAATGCTCACACTGTATTAAACCATGACGAACGGCCTTTATACCTGTCATATATCATAGTAATATTTCCCCAACGATATGCAGTTGGAACTATGCCCGCTATCCATCATAAAGTGAGCTCTAGCTTTACATATAGAGGATTTGTAGATCATAAATAATGTTTTATATTCACTATCAACCGAGATATCGGTGTTTAGTTTATTACCAACAAAAACTCTTATGATTACTCTCCATGGTGTCTCTGCTCATGGTAATATTAACAAAGCAGATATACAATGCGAATGTGGATAGATGTAGGTACCCGGGGAGACCTACATTCCACAATCAATCGCTCGGGTGTTATCCAAAGGTGGTGTTAAGAGTCACCTAAACTGATTCACAATTTGGTTTAGGTATCGGAGCGTAAAATGTTATGTAGTAGCTGTTAATGTCAAACGATACGAAGTTTGCTGGGTCGGCTAGTCTACATGATTACAAAGTATCAAGCAAAGACGCTTTCTTTGTCCCTATGTCCCTTTGTATGCTTAAATCTTTAAAACCACGCATCGGATTTTAATGCAGTTTTTTTAATAGATAAAGTGATTGAAGAGGAAGGTTTATATGTATATTTCAAAACCGTGAAGCCGGGGCGGGCCTCTAGTCTACGACTTGATGGATTCTCATGAAATTTTGTGAGCATATTCAATAGTAGGTCTGGGAATCGGCCAGCATCTATTTTTTACACATCTAAGTGACAAGGGCGACTCACCATTTTTTTTAAATTACATTAAAAACGTAGATGAACAACGTCTGCTGGATATTAAAAAAACAATTTTGCTAATTATTTTTTGTTGAGTTAGTTATTGTCAGGAGAATGTACTTATGATGAGAAAGAACCAGGAAAGTTGGAGGGAAAGTAGGATAAACACCACTTCAATTTTTTTATACAAACTGTCAGTAGCTTTCAATGTCAAACGATACGAAGGTCTCCGAATTGGCTAGTTATAAAATAAAAGGTCTCATTAACAAGATCCTAAAAATAGCATAAATCATCTTTTGTGCAGTCGGGTTTTTGTAATGTGTTTCTTGGTTTAAGGTACCCGACTCATGGGACTTCGTTATGCACAGACCGACGTTGTTCGATCGCCATCATGTGCAGCTTTCTTCTACCTCCAATACTGTGCATTCCTTCATATTTCGTAAGTAATTTAATCTAATATTATTAAAAAGTAATTCAATCCCTTGTGTTGGTCCGGGCTCCTCTGCAGCCTAGACTTCCTTTCAGGCAGCTCGTAAGGCGAGCATAAGCTTACCGTCACTAACACCGTGACATCTGACTAGGGTAGTTTCGCAGCAACTCGTCCGGATTGGTACCGCCGCCTTACCTATTCCCGCTGCCATAACGTCAGTGCTTGTCCCACTCAGGAATCTAACTCAAGACCTTAGTCATAAGAAACATCGGTTTCCTACACTATGGAGGGAATCAAAATGAAATAGATTTATTTAGTTTTTGTTCCTATTGTTATCATATTGTAAAAAGTGATACCTGTCGGCCCAAGTAATATGAATTGTATGGTTGAAAAGTGAAAGTGTTGTTTGGAATTATGTTTGTCTGTTTTCCTCACAGTTTTTCCTTATTTTCACTAAATAAACCATTTCTGAACTTGAACGAAAATATCACAAGGATATATAAAGATTGACGCGTAAACGAGGAAAACATAATGACTATGAATATTCATATGAAAATAACAGGTCTCAAGTTCAAATTTCTGTGTAGTTTATATAGTATCGGAAGGAAAATTAACGTAATATATTTTCCTTAATTAAGGGGCCATGTATGCTAAAATACGTCAGCAATATACTGCTTTTTTCATACAAAGCAATAATGGATCTTGGCGACAAAAATACACAAGATTAACATTAATATGCTTTATAAGACTAGTGTTTCCAAAACACGATTCATTTCACTTTGCT
>NJDC01004052.1:24504-39000 GCA_002245475.1 Calephelis virginiensis
TACTAACTGGAAGTTACTTAATCTGGTACTTACCTAATATAGATAACTTGATCATTTAAATAGAAAAGGTTTTGTAGTATTATTACACTTATTGTACTCATTGTAGGAAGTAGGTACTACCACTCAGCCTATCCTATTCCTGCCACCCCGTAACGTCGGTGCTTGCCCTTTTTGTATTTCGGTTTTGTAGCTGCTGGAGACATTACAACTCAAACTCGTTTGGTAACATTCCATGAGCGTGTTTAGTGTCTATACGCTACGTGACGTCTTACAGTCAAAGCCCTTACTATTATTTTACAGCGCTATACTCGCTAGCGTCTCCGTAAATTATTCATACGAAAATTTTAAACAGCGTCCCTTCTGGTAACTAAGAGAACTAAATTCCCAGAACAAAAGCTGTATAGGTTTATATACGGGGGTGTAATTTGTGTCTATACGTCTAAATATATCAGAGTGTCATCTATAGGCTCATTGTAAAGGCACAGCGTCCTTTCTCCTAAAATTGAGTAGTACTTTCCCAGTAGATACTTCCAGTTTCAGTTAAATGCCTTTCTGGCTAGAAAGCTCACAAGAAACAAGCAGTCCCTAACGTTATAATTGCAAGTAGGTCGCACTTGTAGTGACTCTTTTGGGCTACATCCGGACTATTTTCTTTTTACTGTTAAGTCAACGCTCGACCATTAACTTGTTTTAGTTTCAACCAACCAAGACCACTGGCGGTTGAGTGCTGTGCAGCGACTTGCCCGTGTAAGGATCCACCTTAATTATTCCTGCCGTCATAATGACTGTCATGGTCTGGTCTGAAGGTTTGGGGTAGCAGGTACCCTTTCACAATAGGCCTAACCACAGTCACAGGATAGCGAGTCATCTATAACATCCATGGTATCTCTAAGCCACGGTTACCTCGAACAATCAGGATAGCTGTATGATTGTCCGCTGAACTTTTACATACAAAAAACTAAGATGGTTTTTCTTTGGAGCCCAGCCGCCAAATCCTTTTTAATCCTTGAACTCTTGTTTAAAAAAAACGCGCAAACGGTTTTTTTTTTGTTATATGTAGGAGGAGGCAAACGAGCAAGTGGGTCACCTGATGGAAAGTGATCACCTCCGCCCACGGACATCCGCAACACCAGGAGTATCACAGATGCGTTGCGGACCTTTAAGGAATGAGTACGCTCTTTTCTTGAAGGTTCCTAAGTCATAATCGTTTGGGAATACCGCCCTCGGTAACTGATTCCACAAAGGTGTTGTACGAGGTAAAAAATGTCTTCGGAATTGCACAGTTCTAGATCTCCATATTGCTACACAATAAATAAATAAAATAGTTATAGTTTAATTTACTCCAGTAAAATCACATTTTATCGTTACAATCATACAACGTTATATCTAGGTCTAGGCACAAAAGGTACAGGGTTCGAATCCGGTGAGAGTAGCAATCTCACGTTAACATTCGCTCGTCGCCAACGGTTCCACATCACGAAGTGATCCTTCCAGAGCAGGTAGACCGTCACGGAGTAACCACAAAGAACTATGGCCATGAAAAAATCCATAGCCGTTTCTGTTATCCTGTGCGATATTCCTGTAACAGAAAAAAATATATTTTTTTGGCCAATCAAACTTCTGAGTTTATCTATATAATTAAATATCCCTGGACAAGTTACACAAATTTAATCTAATCTCCAAGTAAGCAAATCATACGCTCCTGTTATGGGGTTTAGTCAACGATTCTAACACATAGAAACAGTTAAATTGATACCAGTAGGGTTACTCTTGAAGCTCGATTCGCCCAATATTGGAAATTGGAATCGAGTATATCACTTTAGGTAGTCTTGAACAAAATACAGGCGAATTTTTAAAACTAGTTTAAAGATAAACAATAAATCATTTTATCGGATATGTTGAATTTATTTGTAACTAAATGTTAACAATCCGCTAGTACTGTGTTCCAAACTACCTAAACTCACTTGTACGATTTCAATTTCCGATAAGCATGATTTCGAAATTCAAGAGTAACCCTACAGAATAAATTTAATAAACACCCAGACCCGAAAATGCAGACATCTAAATGTTCATCGCACAAATGCCTGCCCCCGTCGAATCAAGCCCGAACCTTGCGGTTGATCGGTGGAGTTAGGTTTGAACGCTAGCCTCTGGACCAGTGAGAAGGCGCTTATGAAGAGAAAATCCGGAAAAATAGGAAAAACAATCCTTTAATTTTCCCAACACAAACTGTTGTTAATGGCAATTATCAAGCGAGACGAAGTTCACTGCTCATCAGCAACATATCTAAACTGTCAATAGTAAGAACATAAACAACAGTAAATTAGTAACATTTTATGTGATAAATGATAATAAAGCGAACAAGCAGTCTGTTCTCCTGATGGCACAATATATGTTGTAAGTACGTCGCTGTAATGTACCCACATTATAACAACAACAACATAACATTGTAATGTTTATTAATCAAAAATATTGTTTAGTAGTTTAAGTTCTACTGATGATGCTGTCATAAGCGAAACCGGTAGGCTATTTATAAAAAAAAACAAATTATAAGTGATACGTAAAACAGTACAAATGTTTCTTCATTAAAAATATGAATATTTGGAAGTTTTACCAAGCGCCGACGATGGAAAATATAAAAAAAATATTTGCTTACATTGGGGTTAGTTTCAATTAGTGTAATTTGTTCAGAAATATTTATTATAGACGTTCTACATGGTTGCAATTACGCCTTCCAACAAAGGTGACCTTGAAAGAAGCTTTGCTTCCATCTTCCGATAAGTTTTAAATTCGAATTAAATCTAAGTTCAGACGCATGTAAACCAATGTTTACTACCACTATTTACAACCATCTAGAATCCTTAGTATTATAATTGTGGTGTGCCGTAAACTTCAGTGATGTAAAAAAATAAAGGGATCATCGTCCACTATTTAACCAACAACAATTAAGACTCGGACGTAAGATAGACCAGATACTTTTTTATTCGGAACACTAGAAAGACGAGCAATGACGCTACAGTGTAAGCAACCAATGCCAATTTGGGAGAGATTTAAAACTTTACCACCCAGTAAAATTCAATCTTAAAATAATCTGGTGTACCTAAAATGTATCCCAAGTACGTTTTATTTCATATTTAAGGAGAAAGAAACTGCAAAAACCCTATTCCAATTATTTCATTACCACGTCGCGATTAGATTTTGGTTTTTTGCAAAATGACAATGACTTTGAGATGGTGCCATATTAATTTTGTCATTCGGATATCGGATAGTGACAAAATTAATATATAAATAATAATGTTAATAATTCATGATTTTTGAGTTATAAATAAGTATAACTCAAAAACTACTGTCTAATTCGGTTTGTTATTGACCGAGTATACGCGTACCAAACGTATAAAAAACTAACTGTCCTCTATACCTCCTCCTTTTTTAGAGATGGTTGAAAAAATAATTGCATCAAAATTAGATTTCACATTTTGTTTAATTTAAAGCCTAGTATACACTATGACACTACATAGTACACACATTGTAGAAGTCGAGTATCGAGTATATATGTGAAAGCAGGTGTTTCGAATTCAACTAGGTACGAGAACGACTACGGTCGAGTTTCAAAATCTACGAGTATTACAATGTGGACGGAGCCTTTATCATGAGTCGCTATGGAGTCGTTCGGTAATTTACTTATCGAAATCTTTAGGGTTTTTGGTTTCAAATTCAGTTCTCTTAGTTACCAGTAGAGGCGCTGTTCAAAGTTTTCGTACGATGATTTTACGGAAACGCTAGCGACTATAACGCCGTAAACTTGTTGTTAGGGCTCAGTAGACGTAAATGTCGACATTTATGTCGTAGTGAAAGTACACCTATAGTCTCAAAGGCTTATAAAATGTTCGAGCCTTTTAATTTTTTCAGTAGATACTATTTACAATGCACTAAAAATGTTTTCGCAAAACCCTTTTCAAACAAAGTGGCTGGAATAGTTAATATGGATAAAAGTATCGTGTCAGAGAAATAAAATACAGAATGGAGCACACTCTTGGGACAGAAAGACAATATAAACCCAAACCAGACAGTAGTTTTAAGTTTAATTTAGGACGGGATAAGGGTGTGGAAATACTTTGATTACTTTCAATATTGGAAAACAGTGGCTGTTTCGGAGCGAGGAGTCTGGCAAAAAAGTTGGGATTAACTTCTCTAAAATTCATTTGTGAATTTTTGGTAACGGTTTCTCCGTAGTGGTCCCTGGATCTTTGGAAGGATATACTGCTTTTGTATTAAAACTACTCGCAAGAGAAAAAGTGTCGATTTGTTAGTATCTAATACTGCGATTAAATCCCGGTTCCTATATACAAGAAATTAGTCATTTTGCTTGCGTATAGTTTTTTGGCATAAATGGCAATCTCGAAGAAATTTATCTGTAAGATTATTTATCTCAGGTATAGAATTTAAAACATTTTTTTGGAACTATCGGTTCTACTGCGAATAGTTAAAGGATTAAAACGGATTTGGTGGTAGAGTTTTGTAACGATTTGTCCCAAGTATCAACGCCTTTACAATTGCAGACTACATATCGTCAGTGCTCACCGTTCTCGAGTACCGGTCTGGAGAGTAGAGTAGCCAAATACTTTCGCACGCAAGTATTTGCTTGGATTGCGTTCCAGCCCACGCACTAATACTGCCTTTGGTTTACATAGGCGACTCCTATTTCTCTTCACCAGGAAATACGCCTACAGAATTGCTTTTTAATCTGTTGTACTTTGCTAACTAAAATAAATGAATAAAATTAACAAACTAATACACGATTTCTTGGCTGCCTGTGCAAAAATGCGTTTTCAGGGGACATTTTTTAGAAAAATAATAAAATTAAAAAAACAAACCTTCACCTTTTCTAGCAGCATCGAGCTTACCAAGGTTGTTACCCTCAATCACGAAGTACTGGGTCCCAACGATGCACACAGCGAGAAGACCCGCTGTCACCGTCGACAGTAGCCAGAAGATCAGACAGTCTGACTGTAAGAAATACTGCAAATGGTAACATATTATATTTTTTCTTCAGGGAGAGGGGGAAACAAGGCAAGTACCTACTGCTTAGCCTGGTGATATGGAATTGACCTTTGTAGCGCAAAAATTCCCCAGTGTTCGTCCGGGCTCCTTTGCAGAATAGATCTGCCTTCCTGCCAAGCAACTCTTAAAAGGCGAGCACAGGCTTACCATCACTAACACCGTGACATGTGAATAGGTGGTAGAGTTTTGCAGGGACTCGCCCGGACTGGAACCACCGACTTAACTGTGCCTGGCGCCATAACGTCAGCGTTTGCTGTTGGAGAGTTCTAGTTCCTGTAAACTTACTTTTGCTCGGAGCCTAACATCCCGGCCTCAGATTGGCAACGCACCATCAACACCTTTGGTGTCTCTAGGCGGCGAGAATTTCTTACCATCAGGAAATCCGTCTGCTTGTTTGCCTTTCAATATCATAAAAAATGGTTAAGTATGTTAATGGTTGATGAAGATGGTAAAGGTTCCTAGATGGTCTACACAAATTGTATCATCATCCCAATTACTAATATCGAAATTAATATAGACCACCTCGAAATCATGTGACCTTTCCGAAAAAGAATCATCAAAATCGGTTCTTCATTGGCCCGAGAAATCGAAGATAAATTAGATTGGATCGAGAGCGTAACAAACATTAAAAAATAATGCCTGTAATCGAATTGATGATCTTCTCTTTTGAAGTCGGTTAATAAATACCTAATGTCGTTTTTTAAATGGTAACGTTGTCAACTGCCGCCGATAGCTGGTTTCATATTAATGTACAGTCGGCCACATATCAAGTCACCAATTTTTAAAGAAAAATACACTTTACTGTTAAGCAGCGGCCCGCCCCGGCTTAACACGGTTATGACCTTCCTTTTCAACCACTTTATCCATTAAAACAACCGCGCCAAAGCCCGTTGCGTAGTTTTACATATTTAAGCATGCAAAGAGACCTAGGTACAGAGGAAGCGACATTGTTTTATACTATGTAGTGAAGAACAGAGGTTACCAGTAGATAGTTTGGTGTGTATCCTTCTGTACTTACTACGAAATGTAAGATAAATAATTTAAGTGCAGTTAAAGTGCAAAAAACCAACTCTATTTTCATTACCACGTCGCGTTATGTCTTTTTTTCGAAAGGTTGCTCATGATTCCATGTTAACTTTCTGATGATCCAGACATGACTAATCGGAAGTAATCAAATACATATGAGACCATCTCGGAGTCATGATCTAACTTCCCAAAACAGAACCATTACAATTGGTCCCTCATTAGCCGAGTTATTGCGTAATAAACATGCAAAAATAGTCCAATTTAGGACAACTCTTTTTTATAGTCGTCTAAAAATATCTAAGGAATCGCACAATAGACAACCGCATAATATGTTTTTTAATTATTTATGTTTTTTGAGTAATAGATGCTATTTTTAAATTATCACGACGTGATTCATTTTTATGGAATAAAATTGCGAACAAATAGTCTAATAATGTCAAGAGACAACACTGGGATATAGACAACATAGATGTAATATGTGCATCGCTATCCTGTGAGCATACTAGCTCAATACTAGCAAGTCTACCGGCTACTTTTATCTGCTAATCTTAACCTTTAAATCCTTGCAACCTATTCCGCCAGTTTTAGTAAATCCCTGTAACTTTCTTCTGTAGCGTAAACAGATAAACCGTTAATAATAAAAATACTATAAAATTTTGGTTCTATGTCGAACGTGTCCGAAATGTTATATCACTACATAGTATAAAACAAAGTCGCATTCTATATCCCTATGTCCCTTTGTATGCCTAAGTCTTTCAAACTACGCAACGGATTTTGATGCGGTTTTTTTAATAGATAAAGTGTTTAAAGAAAAGGTTTATATGTATATTTTATACCCGTGCGAAGCCGTGTTGGGCCGCTAGTATTAAATAAGAATACATGCGCGTAATGTTACTTTTTTAAACCATAAATTTTGTTTAATAATAGGAATAGGCTGTTCAAATGTAACATCTTAGCGTAGACATGTTAAAAAAAGAAAATCAAAGGCCTCCCGAAGCGACAGTAATTTAATTCACTTTTCCAATTTATACCGTCAAAATTGCTACCCCGGAATTTTCCCTTTCACAAGCGTTAGGCTGTTTACGTATATAATTTATTAAATTACCGAATAGAGAAATTCAATATGCTCGTGTTGTCTCGTCAAGTGTCAAACGCCACATTTGAGGAACAAGTGCCATCGTGCGGTCATCTTGATGAAATATTATTCGATTTGTGACCTACGTTGGAATAATTTAAGAATTCCAGACCTCGCAAGGGTTAAACAACCTTCACGGTTTACAGTCTACATAAGAACATTCGCCGCTTTGAATTTATGAACATGCCAATAAATAACTGTGTTTGTAATTAAATATTTTAGACGCAACATTGTAAAGGCTCGTTTCATTTACTGTGGATTACTCTTGAAACTCGATTGATACAATATTGGAAACTGGAATCGAGTATGTCATTTTAGATACTCTTGGACATAATACTGGCGAATTATTAACATTTAGTTACTAGAGAACACTAATTTAATAATTCAGATTCGTCGAATTTATTTGTAACAAAATTTTAATAATTCGCTGCTACTGTATTCAAAAGTACCTAAAATGTTGCTCGGGATTGGATATGTGCCCGGTTGGCGATAGGCTTGCCACCTTTTACTTTGTGGGACTTAGTGTCTGCCTACCTCTTCGGGGATATGGGAGTGAAGATACTTGTTTTTTTCCCTAAAAAGACATACACGATCAAAATTTCCAATTAGCATGATATCGAGACTTCACAATAACCCTACTGGTTGCGAGTCATTGATTACAAATTGCATTTTTTAAATTTAAGAATTTCAAGTTGTAAGGAACTATATGATTCTTTTAACTATGCATTGCCAAAGCAAGGATATGAAGCTAATCCTGTAATCGTAATGCAGGTAATTAGCTTATCGGCTTATCAACCGCTGTGTTAATTATAATGTCAACTGTAAGCGTAGACGTTGTGTCTAGTTGTCTTGTCTGTCTTTTTGTAGTGTACGAAAGCTCGAAGTATCGACTTCGTTCATACTTTGACTCACACTAGGCGAACCTTGGGGATGCTGTGACCCCAACCGTTTTTGAGGGCTAAATCTGCCTTTACTGGTAACAGTCAATGTCCAAATTCAGCAAATCAATTTTCTATAAGCTCCGAGCATTGACTGGTGCCAATTTTGACGAACATTGTCTAAACAATTTTATGTCTATCTTGTTTCGATAAAATAAAAACAAAAGAGATGGAACATTTTAGACAATGGTCAAGACGTAACAACTTGTATGACTTTTAGAACCAAGGCACAGCAACGTTTAATCAATACTCAGTTCAGTACCATGAATGCTTAAAGCAGTATTATTTCCATCTTGCTAAATGTCCGCCTTTATAAGCAACTTTATGGTATACGTATGGAGGGTAGAGGTAAGGAGGGTAATCTGTGTATATGAAAAAGTCTCAGTCAAAATGTTTTAAATTAGGATGGCGCCACATTTGCATCAAGGTAATCAATAACCGTACTATTTACTGTTCACGAAATAAAATCAGTCTAAACGCACGTTTGGTTATAATAATTCTGTAAGGTTATATTTACCACAATATTTTGTACAACGTAAGTTGTTGAAATTCTCAATAATTAACTACTTTAGTCGATAATGAAATTAATTTTTTTAACTCGGCATACTTCAATTCATCTACGATTGCTACATTCATACCATACTCTGTGCATCCACCAGCGCGATTGTGGAGGATTTTGGAACTGTTATTTAGCGCATACAACTGGACACTTTTTCAACTTTTCTCCCATATAAGATGACTCTCCTTACCTCTACCCTCCATAGGTATACGTTATAAGGTTATCTTTCTCGGATGACAGTTAGTATCATTGAAACAATACTGTTTTAAGAGATTATGGTAACCCCCTGCTGTACTGTCAAAACTATTTTGACAGCACTGAAAGTGTTTTGTCTCTTACTCCTATTGTTTATTATCTGTCTTTATTATCTGTATATTACTTCCGTTGAAAGAAGATGGAGATAGTAAATTTAGTGATGTGCAGCAGAAATACCATTATTGTACGTATAAAGTGATTACTGATCAAGATTGAATGCCTAAAAGTCAAAGCGTACCTAGAAGATGAAATGACAACACTAGGTGTCGCGACGGCATGTACTTTGTTGAATTATTAAATAGGTAGCTACTTGAATTATTCAATACGTACTCACCTAGTCTAGTATTCATTGAACTCAAATCTCATTTTATGAACTATTGCCCTCTGCTTCGAGCTTAAATATTATAATATTGGTAAAAAATAAACCAATTAAAACGCATTAAAACTACACAAAACCGACTTAAATTTCAATACTATGGTATCATACTAAACGAATTGTTAAATATGATTTTGAAAATCGGTGAAGTAATTGCCATAAAATGTAGCTAGATATCTAATTATCTTAGGGGTGTACTCTATCCAATAAAAAAATAACAATAGAAAGTTATTTGTGATCTAATATAAAAAAATAATCGTCGAATTGAGAACCTCCTTTGTCACTTTTTTCGTCACTTGAAAGAATAGTTTATAATTAGCCAGTTAAGCCCATAACTGTGATACATGTCTTATCACAATATAAAAAATAATCGTCGAATTGAGAACCTCCTTCGTCACTTTTTTCGTCAGTTGAAAAAATAGTTTATAACTAGCCAGTTAAGCCCCTAAATGGGTCTGTAATGGCATAATCAGCAGTGATACATGTCTTGTCAAAATATTTTTATATTTAATGTTGACAAAACGAGGCCATATGGCTTGCACAGTAAAAAAGTTTTTAGATGTCATGTAGAGCCAAGCTCTCACTCTAAACATTCTAACTGTACAAGCTATAACTTGAGAAACTTTACGCCTCATTCAAAAAAAAGTGGCTAAAGCTGGAAACATGCTATCAGATGCGACTGACGGGGCCGCGGCTGACAGCCATAACTTAAGCGGGAAACATATTATCAGCCGTGGCTTACGGACGCGCGGTTTACAGCCGTGTCTTACAAATGTGCTCATGCCGGCCGCAGCCACGGCTGACATAAACATTCAGCGTGCCGGTCAAACTTCGGACGTCCAGTTTTTTCCATTCACTTCGTTTCATTCATTTCATTCGTCTATTGCCACCAGTAGGGTTACTTTTGAATCTCGATTTCATGCAAATCGAAAATTCGAATCGTAAATGTTATTTCAAAAAAATTAACGAATCCGATAAAAATATTATTTGCTATGAAATAAGTGTTAATAATTCGCTAGTATTGTCCTATGCCCAGAGTTTCCAAACCCGGCGTTTTTGTATGAAAAGGGTAATGAATGTGAAGGAAGCCAGACAGGTTTGTCAGGATAGTGAGGTCTGGCACTCGATACTCTATGCCTACCCCGTAAGGGACTTGGTCGGAATATATGTATGTATGTATGTACTATCATAGTATTTCTTTTTAAATGTTTTTGCGCTTGTGTTTATAACGTGGAATAAACTTTAAAAAGAAAGAAGACATAGGAACTGACATAAAAACCTAAAAGTGTGACCAGTAGGTGGTATTATCTAATTTTAAAACACTTTTCTCAGTTCATTTTTCCAATTTTTTGCTACACGTTTTAACAATCGATTGCTATCGGAGGGCTTTCAAACGGCTATTTACGTCAAAAACGTTTGTTTATGGCCCCACAGATAAAATATGGCGCCATAAAATATTTTTCAATATGTCTAACGGTAGAATGGAAGTACTGTAATATTTATAAGCCTAAGAACTTTTCTGCATGATCATTGTAAAAGGAAATAATAAGATTTTTTAAAATAAACTTCCCGAGCATATTAAAGTCTTGCCATTTAATAAAGTTATCAAATAATAAGTTAGTTTACAGAAGCAAGAGTGGGGTGTGCCTGGAAAAGCATAAACAAAGAAAATTATAAGAAAATGGATAAAAAAGAGTTACGATCGACGAACGCATTCGCAATAGTGAGATCCGAGAAAGAGTGAGATTAAAAAAAAATGGTATAAAATGAGAAAAATTGCTCGCGTTTACTACACTGGTGTAGTTCAAGTTTTAGCCATGATGAGGTTGTAAAAAACGATACCGATAGGCTGTTTACATCTTATCTATGTATATAAAAAACCGGCCAAGTGTGAGTCGGACTCGAGCACGAAGGGTTCTGTACTTTTGTACAGATTATAGACTACAATGTATTATAGACTATATTATCAACTTAACTTTACTACTACTTTAGGCCATATTTCTTAATATATCATAGTTCGGTTTCGGCGGTAGATTTAGAATATACCTAGGCAAAAACAGCTTATATGCCTAAAATAAAAACGTAAGAAATTCACGCCGCCTAGAGACACTAATGGTAGTAACGGTGCGTAAGTAAGTTTACCGGCTACCTAACCCCCCAAATCGGAACACGTCACGACGTTATGGCGGCAAGAATAGGTAAGGCGGTGGTACCAATCCGGTTGAGTCGCTGCGAAACTCTACCACCTAGTCAGATGTCACGATGTTAGTGACCGTAAGCCAATGCTCGCCTTTTACGAGCTGCCTGGAAGGAAGGCAGATGGTCCATTCTGCAAAGAAGCCCGAACCAACACGGGGAAGAAAATATACATATTCTTCTCCTCATTCTATTATAAAATCACAGATAGCGACAGATTTGTAAATTTGAGTATGACTTCAGTCACTATATATTATTCATATTCATGTCGCTTTCAGTACTTTTGAATTAAAAATTAAAGGGTTACTTTTGAATCTCGATTCAAATTAGAAATTGTAATTGGATATGTCATTTTAACTAATTAATTTAAAAGGTGAATTGTTAACATTTAGTTAATAATCTACATATTTAAAAGCAAGTCGTGATAGTTACACTATTTATAACTCAATAACGGCTAAACTAATTCGACGGAAAATTGATGGAGAGGTCGCTGGAATAACCAGTAAACAATAAATTATACTGTACTGTCTTCAAGAGTTCCTAAAATGACATATCCGATTCTAATTTCCAATTTTTATGAAATCGAATTTCAAGAGTAACTCTACAGTAGGGCTCACAATTCATTGGTACCTATAGCGTACAAGTACAACCGTGCGAATCATTAATAGGTCTCCGATTCGATGCCCGACATTGACAGTCATTTGCGTGATAAACAAAGACGCATTTACAGTACTAATGTTTAAATTATGCGCTTCGGCTTTACACTTTTTGCTATTTTTACACTTTATTATTTTATTTTCAAATTGGCTGACCTAATCTAAATTTAAGCGAAACGGTTAATTATGTGACTCTATGTAGATATCTTTAAAATACATTCGGATTTCCGAAGCTTGACGAAAATAGCCGAAGCGCATAATTTAAATTTAAATAGTACTACTGTAATTCTTGTCATCGTAATTAGTTGAAATTTCGTTATTTCTAATGAAGTATTGTAATGAAGTATTTTAGTATCGTTGACTAATACATTTAAAACAAACAAATTTGCTTACTTTGAGGTTACAACTTTTGTATTTGGTCCCAAATATATTCATTTATTAATAATACCTGTAAATGACTTCTGTTCCTCGGATTGCCAAACCATAATCGTAGCGCTTGGACTACTGTGTACCGAGGTGTACGGATAGCCGGATAACTGAAACAATATTAATAATATAAATATGTACCTTCACGCCCATATGGGGATACGGTGATAAGGTACGTACAACCAAGGCATCCGCAACTAGCCGATTACACTCAATTCCACAATGTGACAGGTGTCAAACCTATCGCCAATCCAATCGCTAGCAACGTTGCTGTTATAAGAAAATTGAAAAAAAACACCCTTTTTTTCTCGCTCGATTTGGTCATTGAACCCGGGACCTCGCGAAATTTTATTCTACACCGGCCCGATAGATCAAGCTTTTATTTGAATTGTTCGTTTGTTAGTAATTACGTCAACCGATTGAGCTGGAATCCGTCATAATTATTTATTCCGCTTATAATGGTGGTTGTTTTCTTGCTCACTCGCTAAACTAATTTTAAGCTATCGCTATCTTCCTTCAACTGTAGTAATAGAAAGAGACAAAACACGTTTAGTGCTGTCAAATTAGTTTGTACAAAACACTTCTACGGACTTTTAATCTATTCCTTGAAAACGTTAATTAAAAATGTCATGGATTGATTGACCAAATGTTTTTGTTTCTTTTTCGTTTCATGAAAAAAAGCCAGCATAAACTTCAAATAAACTTAGATGGTATAGCAGAATTACCACTAATGTAAAAAAATAGCATTTTGCTTAATCCGAAATGGTCGCTATATATTAAAATGACGGATAAATTATTTTGCTAAAATCAACCTCATCGAAAATAGCGTACACGTTAACTGAAAGGGTTTGCAAATTATAAGTCATATATATCGTTGTTAAATAGAAAAATATTTAAAACATGTTTAAACAATGTACAACTTTGGAAAATTTTAATATTCTCACTGATGTAATAAAAAGTACTAGACAGTTATTGAAAAAGAAAAAACTTGAAAATTGGAAGAAATTCTGCTCATCCCTTTCTCCTCAATCTAAACCTTCTACTGTATGGCTTAATATAAGAAAATTTAGATCAGCCTATAAGGATTCAAATCAAACTCAAATGCCTTCACTGTTAATTAATAAATTGCTTAATCAAAGCACTAATTAGCACTATGCACAGTTCCCTACCATTTAGGTTCATATCCTGATTTTACAAGCAACTTTCCTCCATTTACCTTAACAGAGTTGAAAGGCATTTTAAAAAATGTAAAAGATTCAACCCCTGGTAGAGATTGTATAACATACTCTTTTGTTAGTAATATGATGTCTGATGATGCTTTAGCCTATTTTCTAAATATTTTTAATACTTTAGTATGTACTGGTAACATACCACAAACAAAACATGCAAACATTAAAACGTGCTTATAAATTTATGATAGAATGTTATATAATCCAAAAAAGTTAGCAAGCACTAACGTCGCGGCGGCAGGAAAAGGATACTAAAATTGTCCTCACCTAAAACCACAAAGCTCGCAGTGGTTCCGTCCCACTTGGTTGAGCCATCTTTCGAGACAGGTGAGGTGGACGTTTGCCAAGGAACCTTTGCAGTTACATGGAGATATCAACCTATAAAGATAATGCATTTATTTTTTATTTTTATGATATAACAAGGTAAACAAGCAGACGGATTTCCTGATGGTAAGGAACTCACGCCGCCTAGAGACACCAACGACGGTAATGGTGCGTTGCCAACCTGAGGCTGGGATGTTAGGCCTCGAACACAAGTAAGTTTACCGGCTACCTTATCCTGCGAACCAGAACACATCAACGACAAGAGCTGACGTTATGGCGGCAGGAATAGGTTAAAGGCGGTGGTACCAATCCAGG
>NJDC01004052.1:39372-57970 GCA_002245475.1 Calephelis virginiensis
CTCTAACGTCGCGGCGGCAGGAAAAGGATACTAAAATTGTCCTCACCTAAAGCCACAAAGCTCGCAGTGGTTCCGTCCCACTTGGTTGAGCCATCTTTCGAGACAGGTGAGGTGGACGTTTGCCAAGGAACCTTTGCAATTACATGGAGATATCAACCTATAAAATTAATGCATTTATTTTTTATTTTTATGATATTGGAAGACAAACAAGCAGACGGATTTCTTGATGGTAAGAAACTCACGCCGCCTAGAGACACCAACGATGGTAATGGTGCGTTGCCAACCTGAGGCTGGGATCTTAGGCCTCGAACATAAGTAAGTTTACCGGCTACCTTATCCTGCGAACCAGAACACATCAACGACAAGAGCTGACGTTATGGCGGCAGGAATAGGTTAAAGGCGGTGGTACCAATCTAAGCGAGTCGCTGAAAAACTCTACCACCTAGTCTCATGTCACGGTGCTAGTGATGGTAAACCTATGCTCGCCTTGTAAGAGCTACGTGGTACAGGAAGGCAGATGGTCTATTCTGCGAAGTAGTCCGTACCAACACGGGGATAATTTAAGAACCTGAATTGAAATAACAATTTCAAAATACGGTTTCTAGCCTAAGTAACACAAATCAAATTCAGAATTTTATTTATAGCACTACTAAATATACTTATATATAGGAAAAGACCTATACATAAATTTGCAGAAATTTCTAACCTTTCGCGTCCTCTCGTCATACAAATTCTACAAACATTCGAACCAATACTTGATAAGGAATCTCTTTGTGCCAACGCATAATCTGACTTTTCTGATAAGCTTCCCGAAGTCTTCTTCTTGCTGTCCAAGGTTTTAGGTGGTTTGGTACCAGCTACGTGTACTGGTGTCTTTGTAAGTATAACATCATTGAAAGCCTCGTGTTCTAAATTGTTAGCGATAGGAATAGTTCTGATTAAATCATTTGTGATACCTCCTATAGCAGCACGAATATTTCCTTTTGATATTTTGCTAATTTCGTTTGGTATTCTATTGATATTAAAGCAGGTTGCCATAAACTTCCTGAGTTCTACAATTGCAGGTGCTTCATTCGTGCCTTCTTTTGGAGACAAAACTGGTTCTTCACTATTTTTTGGTTCAACTTTTTTGGTTTCTTTATTTCCAAAACTCATTGATGTTAGTTTAAAAGATTCTATATCGGCACTTCTTACTTGTTGAATACTGTGTTCCGATTTTGATAAGCCTGTCTTTGAATGCACTGTGAAGTATTTAGGACTGTGAAGGATTGCTCCAGGTAAGTTTATGGTTTTCGAAGGGCCTGCATCGTCTTGTGAATATTTTTTAATTGAACTTTTACTTGCTTTAACATTTTCTTCAAGTGGTTCTTCATTTGCTTTTGATTTTTCTTTTTCGTCCATCAAAAAATATTTACATCAATTTACATTTGTATTTTTAAAAATGATTTATTAAAATAAAACTTTTATGAATATTTGGTATGTTGACAGATAAGAATTTATGGTTTTTGACAAGTGTTTTTCTTAACTAAAATTTGAAACCTTTTTGATGATAATGATAAACATTGTTATTATGATAATTTTTACAAGATAATTTATAAACTTTTTGCTGAACTTAGGGGAAAAAAAATATGATTTTAATACGAGTAGTATATGCATGTGATTTCGCGCTCGTTAAATTCGGAATAAAACAATTCCTTTTTCCCAGACATACATACATATCTTCACGCCAAGTCCCTTACGGGGTAGGCAAAGAGTATCGAGTGCCAGACCTCACGATCGTGACGTCTGGCACTCGTTAATTATTATTAGGCAATTAACATGAAAATTTCATGGTATCTTTAGGATATCTAAATTCATACACTACATTTTTACTTTTTTACTCTTTACCTTTTTATTTTATTTTTAAAATTCTTTCATTTCATGCAACGTGCAGAATTAAGAAGCAGACTCTCTTATGGGCGCCACTAAGCCCACGTAGACATCTCTGACATTTTTCGCGAAGCGACGCAACGGGTACGCGGGGCGATGCCAGGTGAATGAATGATGAACTGTTCAAGTTTAGCCAGCGTATGCAATGCTTTCTTGACGGCTTTGTCACTTTGAATTTTCTCTAGTATAAATACCTAATTTAGTACCTAATTAGAATGTGTTGTATGTATAAACCTACGGGAATAAATTATCTGAATAAAAGTGAAAACCACATAAAATATACTAACCAAGACAATATGGACAGACGGCGAGAAAGCGACTTGGCTCATATTACGTAGTGATAATGTTTTTGTGTTTGAAATAGAACAAACGATTTGTTTCTTTTCTTAAATTATATTTGTTAAAATAATTTGTTTTTTTTATACCTATAAAAATCTTTGTATAAATAGATACACCAGACTATAATCAGATATCATAATTAGAATTGTAATTAAATAATACATCAATTTCTTTCACTTTATAACTAGACTATGAGTTTCACGCAGCTTCGCCTGCGTAACTTGTCTTCTACTGCAGCGATTTTGATGAAGCAAAGCCTATGTCACTCAAGGATAATGAAGCATTCTAAAGGTGAAAGAATTTTTGAAATCGGTCCTGTAGTTTCGTGAGCCTTTTCATTTCAAACAAACTATCCGATATAAATTTTTAAAGAAAGAAAAAAATTTCGCCCAAGACAGGATTTGAACCTGTAACCTTTCGTCTCAAGCCGACGAATGCTCTAACCAATTGAGCTACTGAGGATTCAAGTCCCGTGGCGAAATTTTTAATTCCTTTCCAACCCGTTGACGCGGGTAGTTATGTCCTATAGATACACAATTCTGAGTACCCACCAAATGAGTTTGATCATTACAGATGAAATTCACATTTTAGAATGGCCATAACTTTCATTTGTCGCAACGTATTTTTATTTTAGCACTGGCCCTGTGCTTAGGATAAATTTCTATATTTTTTTTATAGAAAGAAAAAATTTCGCTCCAGACAGGATTTGAACCTGTAACCTTTCGTCTCAAGCCGACGAATGCTCTAACCAATTGAGCTACTGAGGATTCAAGTCCCGTGGCGAAATTTTTAATTCCTTTCTAACCCGTTAACGCGGGTAGTTATGTCCTATAGATACTTCTTTCTTTAAAAAAATTATAGAAATTTATCCTAAGCACAGGGCAAGTGCTAAAATAAAAAAAAAACTATCCGATGCCGTATCATATACATAAAAATCAATGCCACTTTTCGTTGTTATTCTATAACGCAAAAACTGGCTCACCTATCAAAACTAAATGTTTAGGCTATGTTTAGACTGTTTAGTAGATGGTTTATGTAAAGTTTGCATAAAATTGCTAGAGTAGAGGTTCATCATTTATCGTGTTTTTCGTTACAAATTAATTCCCACCTGAAAAAAAAATATTTTTTTTTTCAGGTGGGGCTTGTGCTGTTTAGGTGAAACTTTTTTCAGTAGGGATATATTTTTTGTTTTGTTATGTTATGACATTCATGTGGTCATATACGTAGCGAAGCACGTACCGGGCCGCTAGTTTTATTATACTTTATGGTTTTTATGTTATACTGGCTTGGTTATATTTAATCTAACCGATTTTGAAAAAGGAGCAGGATAACCTCTTTCTTTTAAAACATTATAAATATAGTAAAATTCTCCGACTCGTATATATTGTATGTGCGTTAATCGAGTCTGATCTCTGTCATTTCAGATTCGATATTCATTTTTAGAGCGTACCTCAGAGGTTACCAACCATTACCACCAAGTCTTGATCTGATGATGGAATCCTAGAAAAAACCAAGAGAAATATATTATTATTGTATATAGAAAAAGCGCACAGCACAGCAGATTTTGAAAAAGGAGCAGGATAACCTCTTTCTTTAAAAACATAATAAATATATTAAAATCCTCCGACTCGTATATTTTGTATGTGCGTTAATCGAGTCTAATCTCTGTCATTTCAGATTCGATATTCATTTTTAGAGCGTACCTCAGAGGTTACCAACCATCACCACCAAGTCTTGATCTGATGATGGAGTCCCAGAAAAAACCAAGAGAAATATATTATTATTGTATATAGAAAAAGAAAGATAAGCAATACTGATCTCATAATAATTATAATCTCATTTTTCTATTTGATAGTTATTTAATGTCATATTAATCAACAGCATGTATTTCTTTATAGTTTATTTTTAAGTATAATTTATTGTAATCTATTATAAATCGTGTGTTTTAGCTAAATAAATAAATTACATAATATTACTATTGTATTACATGTGTTTTTGAAGTTCTGCTCCTAAATTATTTATTGTATGTGGTTCCTATAAACAGCTAGGTATTCTTTCCTTGATGTAGTCTTTTGTTTATCTTTTATCAAAATACTTACGTCGTCAAAGTTATGGTTTGGTTTTATCAAAGAGTAAAGTAACTGTCCGTAAACTATCCTGCAATGTGGTTCTGTAATCGAGCACCTGGAATATCATTTTCTTACAGTTTAGCATCAGTCTCCACCAATGCAACCTTTTAAATAGCATGAGCCTCAATGAGAACAGCCTCATGTTAAAAATGATTTGGTAACATATTTGATGTCTAAAGGCGGTGCTTACTTATTCCATCTAACTTGGCCTGCTTTTTTAAATTACTAGAGGAAGATGTGACTAGACCCTCTTCCGGGTGGTATTATTATCTTTATCATTTTCTATTCAAAATTGTGAAAAATTAAAAAATAAAATGTCAATTGAGATTTCTGAGTGCGGCTACAAAATATTCGGCTTAGGTTAGGCTAAACTTAATTTTATACATTTTGGTAGTATCTAGTAGTATCTTGTTACCATTAGGGCATAATATTATCCTAGTACCTAATATTTTACTACTCTACGGTCAGATTTACTCGGTTTTGTAGTAAATTATGCCTGGAAATTTCATAAAACAAAGAAAAATATCCATAAAGGTTGCATAAACAATACGAAGTACGCCGTAAACATTTTTAAAGCTTCTTCAAACCAAGAATTGTTATTTTACGATCTGTAATTACTTTTATGAAGCGTTAAGTACTTTTGTTTTAATTGGATTCAAAAACAAAGAAAGCAGATTGATATTCGGATGGTTGAAAGTATACATAAAAACACCATGATCGTAAAGATGCTTTGAGATTTTTAAACTGGGGTGTCAGAAGACATTGTAGAGCCTCTTGGGTAAATAAGCGGACCTTACTCTGTGTGTTGTAATATGACAGTTTTTTTTTTATAGAAAAGGAGGCAAACGAGCAAGTGGGTCACCTGATGGAAAGTGATCACCTCCGCCCATGGACATCCGCAACACCAGGAGTATCATAGATGCGTTGCCGACCTTTAAGGAATGAGTACGCTCTTTTCTTGAAGGTTCCTAAGTTATAATCGTTTGGGAATACCGCCCTCGGTAACTGATTCCACAAAGGTATTATACGTGGTAAAAGTGGCGAGTATCAACGTTATGTCAGAAGAGAAAGATAAGGTGGTGAAATAAATTCTGGTGGGCCGTATTTTCATTGACATTAAAAAAATATCAATGAATTCCATTATGAATAATTTTGCCGTTTGAAATAAAAAGTAGGTATCTTTACGCCCGTATCCTCGAAGAGGTAGGAGCAAACAGGGTACACCCACGATTAACCGAAGGCATTTAATTCTACAATGTGATAGGTGGCAAACCTATTGACAACCGGATACTTATCCAATTCCAGTTCTAGTATTCCAATCCATGTTTTTACTAGAAACTGAAAAAATACATTTTTAGTTGACCAACCCAGAAATCGAACCCGGAACCTCATATCGTCAACCACTAGACCACAAAGGCGATTGTCGGTTGCAATCCACAATAACCGTTTCTTTTAACAAACAGCATTGTTCGTACCTTTGGAAAAAACTAAAATGATGGTTTTCCTGTTTCTTCCATTTTCCTCACCATGGCCATCCAGGGCTATGTATTTACGTAAAACGAAGACAGTAAAGTATATTTAAATCTCAATCTACCTAGAGTAAACAGACTTCAAAATCCATTCATAATTGGCCATGTAGTAGGGTAATAAACATAAATACGAACAGATGAATGGAAAACCTCTTTTTGGAGTTGGGTTAAAAGATATAAGAAATCTGTGTATGCGAATGATTTCATTTTAAGCGAAATAAAAGTTGCTTTACGTAGACAGATGTTAGTTTAAAATTAACTAGTGGTCGCCCATTGGTCGAAATTCGACCATAATAATTTTTTAATATCTTGTTGATAAGAGCACCATCTTCATTTCTTAAGACCAACTACTTTCTATAAATTTTAAAGAAAGAAAAAATTTCGCCCCAGACAGGATTTGAACCTGTAACCTTTTGTCTCAAGCCGACGAATGCTTTAACCAATTGAGCTACTGAGGATTCAAGTCCCGTGGCGAAATTTTTAATTCCTTTCTGACCCGTTAACGCGGGTAGTTATGTCCTATAGATACACAATTCTGAGTACCTACCAAATGAGTTCATCATTACAGATGAAATTCACATTTTAGAATGGCCATAACTTTCGTTTCTCGCAACGTATTTTTATTGTAGCACTTGCCCTGTGCTTGGGATAAATTTTCTATAAATTTTAAAGAAAGAAAAAAATTCGCCCCAGACAGGATTTGAACCTGTAACCTTTAATGTTCAGTTCAAAAATATTCTCCATTGTTTTTTAATGAGCTAGGGAAATTTAACAAATATAAAATTACTTTAAAGATAAAACCAGACGCACAATTAAACTTTTTTAAGCCCCAACCAGTTCCTTTAGCTTTAAAACCGAAAATAGAGCACGAACTTAATAGGCTATTAGAGTCAGGTATTTTAGAAAAAGTAGATCATTCAGATATTGCCACGCCCATTGTGCCGGTTCTGCAGTCTGATAGTAATGTTAGAATCTGTGGTGACTTTTCGGTTACCCTAAATAAGGTTTTTTATCTGGATATATACATTACCAAGAATTGAAGATTTATTTTCTAAACTTCATGGAGGTGAAGAATTTAGTGAGTTATTATTTTTTTTATGTTACAGGAAGGCAAACAAGCAGACGGATTTCCTGATGGAAAGAAATTCACGCCGCCTAGAGACACCAAAGGTAGTAATGGTGCGTTGCCAACCTGAGGCTGGGATGTTAGGCCTCCAGCAAAAGTAAGTCGGCTACCTTACCCTCCGAACCGGAACACGTCATGACGTTATGGCGGCAGGAATAGGAAGGCGGTGGTACCAATCCGGGCGAGTCGCTGCCAAACTATACAACCTAGTCGGATGTCACGGTGTTAGTGAGGGTAAGCCCATGCTCGCCTTTTACGAGCTGCCTGGCAAGGAAGGCAGATGGTCTATTCTACAAAGGAGCCCGGACCAACACGGGGAGTTAGACCTAAAAATGGCTTATCTTCAATTGGAGCTGGATAAGTCTAAAAAATTGTTGTATAAACAAAAGGTTTATACAGATATACTCAAATTGTAGGCATTTGGATTGGCAAGTGCTCCGTTCATTTTCCAGCGTACGATGGAGGAGTTATTAGGCGATATCGATGGAGTATGCATATATTTAGATGACATTTTTATAACTGCACCAAGTAGAAAACTGCATTTAGAGAGGTTAGAGTTAGTTTTAGGGAGATTGCAAGACCCGTGGGCTTCGTTTAAAGCGGGAGAACTGCGAGTTATTTTAGAAATCAGTAGAGTTTTTAGGTTAAGTTTTTGATAAAAAAGGCCTTCATAAATCGGACGACAAGATTAAAGCTATTTTGTACTCCAAACCGCCAAAGAACACTAGTGAGTTAAAATCCTTTTTGGGGCTGGTCAATTATTATCGTTGTTTTGTACCTCATACTTCGTCAGTTTTAAGTACCTTGAACGGTTTACTGAAAAAAGGTATCTAATGGAAATGGAATAAAGTTCATGCAGACGCGTTTGAACGAATTAAGCAAGAGCTCGCTTCAGATCGGTTATATATAATTAATTAATATAATAAGAAAACTATTATTTAAATAGTGGTGGAGGGATGTGGTACATATAGGCAGTACTTTTCTGTAGGAAAAAGATTCCCACCCGAGCCAGAAGTTTCCACCAAATTAGACAAACATCTATGTTCGGTAGCGTTATCCCGTGGAAAAGCGAAGTCAAGTACCTCGCGGTAACACTGGACAAAGATATGAAATTTCAATCACACATTAAACGTGTGAAAAATAAAACTAAACTTGTAATGTACCGCTTACATAGCCTTCTGAACAAAAATAGTAAATTGTCACTTAGAAATAAGTTGACTCTTTACAAAACTTGCATACGACCCATACTGTCATATGCAAGTGTAGCATTCGCCCATCTCCCTAAGAGAACCCTGTACCCATTACAAGTTGTTCAGAATAAGTTCTTACGACTAACTACCGGCGCACCGTGGTACATGCGCAACTCAGATTTACATAGACACTTGGAATTGCCTAGCCTAGCGAAGCACTTTCAAGAGCTCTCCCAATCATACTTTTCTAAGTTAGAAAACCACCCGAACCCTCTGATGGCAGCAGCTAACGATTATGTCCCCGAGACGGACCCACCTCCGCTTCGCCGGAGGCCCCGTCACTTGACTCTAGACCCCGATGACCCCATCACCGAGGCAAACGCCTCATACAACAGTACACACTCACACACAAACTCGCGACACCACCGCCGCCGGGGGCGGCGAAGACCCTTGTTCCGCCCTGGGCGGAACACAGCCACAATATCCTCTTCCGAAACGAACCAAGATCCCACCCTAAGCCGAGGTACGGTCTCACAGGAGACACCCTTAGGGAGAGAGGTCCCAGGCCCCACCCAAAATTACATCTCTGGCTGAGCACTCTGCTCGCCCACTAGCCCGGTAACGTTGTTAAAGTCAATAGACGTACACAACAGTAGTCATTTCGAAAAAAAAAATGGTACATATATATTGGGTAGTTTATGAATACTTTGGTTGGCAGCCATTAAACAGTGCTAATGTGATAAGAGCGTTTTATTTAATATTTGCTTGAAATACACAACGTCAATATAGTATGTCTTGTCGGAAATCGAACTCCTGCCTGAACGATTGTTCGTGCTATGTGTGTACGCTAACACCTCGACCTACGAGGCTGTCAGTATCTGACACTGGTATTTCTGAACAAAGGTTAATTAAATTATGACTTAAAATAAATTAATTTTAAATTTTGATGCTCACTCATTCTTCCACTGCGATACATTCCAAGAATAATACCCAGCGAGGGAAAATATAAATTTATTTCGACAATAATTAAGTTTATACTTAAGGTTCCTTTTAAGCAAGCGAAATATTTTAATTAGGTTGTCCGAACTCAGCATCTGACCCATATGCAAACGTAGGGACGGTGTTATACTAACGCAACTCATTTAATATTTTATTTATTTAATAATGAACAAACAAGCTTACTTTTGGTCGAGGCCTAACATCCCGGCCTCAGGTTGACAACGCACCATTACCACCTTTGGTGTCTCTAGGTGGCCTGAATTTCTTACCATCGGGAATATGTTTGCTTGTTTGCCTTCATTCATCATAAAAAAGCTGAAAATTAAAAGAAATCTGGAGGCATGAGAGTGCCCCCGCCAAGACAAGGCAAGCGGAGTGCGAGGTTACAATGTAACTTTTTTCGAACCATTTCGTTGTATTTTGAATTCTAACCCATTCAACTTGGGTTTAGAAAATTAGTGGAAGTATTTAGTAATATAGTGGTCTAGCGGCCTAGGTGCGAACTTGGCTTCTTGAGGACCCGGGTTCAATCCCCGGTTCGGGCAACAAAAAAACTAGAAAACTATATTTTCAATTTTCTAATAAAAATAACGTTGCCCGTAGTTGGATATGTGCCCGGTTGGCGATAGATTTGCCACCTACCACATTCTGGGACCTAGTTTTTAATTTACTTACCTCTTCAGATATGGGCGTAAGGATTAAAGTTTAATCTATTTAGCTCTTATACTTAGATTTTGTTATTAGCCATTACAGTGTAGTCCTAGAATCAAAAATCCACACAACCTTTTCGTAAACGCATTGCAAAATACACTCAAACGTTTATTCTAATAAATAGTACTTAATTATTGCGATAGCCTAAAAAGCTCAATGAAAAAATATTGGTTAGAACGAGATACGAAACAATTTAATTTCAAAATTTTAGTCTTATTACATTTGTATGAATTTCGGAACAGAATGTCATGTTGTTAAGCGTTAGTGAACCTATTCACAAAAAAATTTACTGTTTTTCATCTTGGTACCATTTTAAATCCACTAAAAATTATGTTTTTAGCACAAATCAGGTTTTTACCACATGAATATTTAATAAAATCAGGTTTTTACCACAGGAATATTTAGTAACCCGGTTATAGTACACTTCCTACTCCTTAGGCGACTGGTGTGTTTACTAGAACTAGTGGTCGCCCGTTGGTCGAAATTCAACCGTAATAAATTTTAATTATAATTTATTCAACATAAATAATTTTTGATAAGAAAGCCATCTTTATTATCAAGACTAACTATTTTTGTTCCCAAACTTTATGAATATAGTTTTTACGCCATCTGTGATCTTTTATCGTTATCAATATATTTGTTAGTGTGCAAATGCATAGTAGTAGGTATGTGTAATGTTGTATTTTTGAAGTTATACTTCTTTTGGCGCAATTGGGAAAAATGATGAGAGTGAATTTTTACGATGCGCGCGCACACCGACAGATAAATGTTGACAGTCTGAAGTTAGTTGCGAACCTTTTTATTTGGTATTTTTGGATTTTTATGCCAAACAAGTATAACTTCTTACGTGCGTACATGAGTACACACACTCTTTTTTATTTAATACACTTTATAAGCATTATTTTCGAAAAATATTAACGTTCTGCACTTCTATACATGAACTACAATAATGCCTAATTTCATACTCCTCCGTCAGCGTAAGTTTTGTAAAAAGGAATCCAAAGTTTTTGTTTCTCGCGTCAATATTATGCTTAAAATATTTTAAATGATGCTGTATTGCTTAACCCTGTTCATTTTACACCTCGATGCCTTTTATAACACGGGGGCGAGTGGCGTTTGGTGTGTCATGCACTAATTCATAATTAAAAGGTGTTGGCCACACTAAGCACTTTCCAACTGTAAAATATTTACGTAACAAAGGCAGCTGTATTTTTTAAGAAAAATAGCTGCAAAATATTTTACTTAATGTTTTTGTCATGCCATTAGCTAAAAAGCAGATTTTCTGATGGCATTAAATTGGTTACAAGACGTTACGTTACATTGTTTTTTTTAATGAAAAATTAGTTTATAGGTTAGTAAATATAAATTTTGTTTAGTGTTATTACCGCAAAGGCAATTGAATGTACACCAAGGATAAAAACTATAACTTTTTGCGACTTTAGGGTAAAAAAGGTCACTTGAGTGTTACGTAACGTTTAGATAGGGGGAGGGGGGATACAGAAAAACGTTATGGTGCGTTACGACGGGAGGAGGGGGGGTCAAAAAAATTCAAATTTTGCGTTACGTAACACTTTTTTTTATAATATTGGAAGGCAAACAAGCAGACGGATTTCCTGTTGGTAAGAAATTTTCGCCGCCTAAAGACACCATAGGTGGTAATGAGCGTTGCCAACCTGAGGCCGGGATGTTAGGCCTCGAGCAAAAGTAAGTTCACCGGCTACCTTGTCCTCCAAACCGGAACACGTCATGACGTTATGGCGGCAGAAATAGGTAAGGCGATGGTACCAATCCGGGTGAGTCGCCGCGAAACTCTACCACCTAGTCAGATGTCACGGTGTTAGTGACAGTAGGCCTATGCTCGCCTTTTACGAAAGCAGAAGGTCCATTCTGCAAAGGACTTCGGACCAACACGGGGAAAAACGGGACTTGAACGCTCCTTTACCTATCCCTTCCGCCGTAATGACTCTGCTGCCTGTTAGACTTACTATCACCCCGGTCATACAACAGCGACGCACTTAAAAAATATGCGTTGCTGCGGATATCTCTTACCTTTAGGAAAGTCGCGTGCTAGTTTGCTGTCTTTTGCCATAAAAAAATGGGTTTAGAAATTATTTATTTTAGTACTTCGTCAGCGTAAAGCTACAAATTTCATACAAACTTTTATCCCCTATTATATATACGTAGTCCTTAGGGAGTTGACTTTGAAAAAATAGTCTGTGTTGAAATTAGGATATTTAGCTATATGCATTACAAATTTTATCAAAATCGATTTCGATCTAAAAGTAGTTTAAAAAAAGGTTGACGCTTACAAGTACATACTACTGATATGGTCCTACGTGAATATTATTCGGATTCTTAGCGGCTTAACCGTGAAAGAGACAGACATTCGCATTTATAATGTTAGTTTAGATTTGTGAATTAGAATGCATTTCCATTTATGTTATCGTTGACTAACACCCAGACAGTGGCTCACAACACTGGCTTATTTTGGTTATATCATTTTATGTTATTTGTTCAGACATGATAGCTTTACAATTGACAGGAGTGTAGTGAATATTTTAATTAATATTTCTATATAATAGGAAACAAAAGGTGCAAACAGATTTTCTGATGGTAAAAAAATAGCTTCTATGGTCTAGCGTTCTAGTGCTGGAATTGACGTTTCGAGGTCCCGGATTCGATCTACGGTCGGGTTACTAAAAGAAAATGTGTTTTTTTATTGTGTTATAAAAATAAAACTGCCCGAGATGTGCCCGGTTGGCGACAGGCTCGTCATCTGTCTCATTGTTGGAAATAGTGTCTTCGGATAGTCGTGGGTGCCCTGGTTGTACCTTTGCGTACCTTTTCGGGGTAGTACTTTAAAATACTACTGAGAAAATAGCTTACCGCTGGGATCTTAACCTCTTGCGTAGGTATGTTAAACATCATCGGATCTTGACACCGAATGGCGACAACAACGAGCACTAATAGTATTAAGGCAACAAATGTAAAGTAGTACCAACTGCAAGAATTTAAAAGCAGAAAAAATATAAAATCTAATGAAATGAAAATTGTTTGTTTGCGGAATATGTATGTTTTAAGACGTTACAAAAATATTCAACCACATTTATGTAGTGCAAATAATTTAAGTTATAAAAAAATAAAATCTAATTGGACTTATACGTATATTTTAAGCAAATCATTTAAATGATTTGCATTCTTTATAAGCAAATTCGTTATTTATTACTAAATATTTTAATAATGTTCAAATTTAAACCTATTTACCGTTAACTGTGACGGTTTACAAGCCTAGCCCGTCAGGAGAGGAAACGGCAAAGCAAACTCCCCAGCAACCAGAACCTCGACCTATCTGCATTGTACCATCACCGTCCAAACCTAGGAAGTAAGGAGAAGAAAGGGCCAAAAAAACGCCTCGGCAACCTAGGTATCTATAATTTTATTAAGTTAATAATTATTACAAATAAGTAGTAAACTATTTTATTATTTTACGAACATTTACTAATATTGAAGACTACTCTTCCAACAGATTGATCGCCTCGGTGGTCTATAATTCCGAGTTAAAGTGGTCTACATGAGGTCAAAGGTTTGACTATACATATATATGATAACTCAATTTCACCTAGTCATGGGTGGCCTTGTTATTCCTCTTCTTTATACTTTTACTATCCTATTAATATTATAAATGCGAAAGTTTATAAGTATGTATGTATGGATGTTTGTTACTCTTTCACGCTCGAATGGCTGAACGGATTTGTCTGAAATTTGGAAGACAGATAGATTGTGACCTGGATTAACATATAGGCTATTTTAAATCCCGATCGCACACCGGGTTTCTGTGAAAACGCGGGCGAAGCCGCAGGTAGCAGCTAGTATACTTATACTTTACTAATATATAGCTACTACTTTTTTTAGATTACACTACTAGCTGATGATGGAATTTTATATCCGCCATTAAACTAGAATTAGTACCATTAGCCAGTATATTCTTACCGAAAAGTCTATAACATACTCTGTAGCTTATCGTTAAGCGTCTTTAGGTTAGCGACACACTCTCAGAAGCCGTCTGCGATTTCCGTAGCAGCTTGTTTTGTATTGCATATGAACAAGCTAATTCTCTTTGTATGATTGTTTAACAAATAAGGTAAATTCAAAGAATATAACTGTGTTACAAGAGTTAGTTATACTTTTTATTGTATATCCATTGGGATAATACAAACAGAGTAGAGTAATCTATAACTTTTATAAATAGCATATTAATTTACTTATAACAACAACTATTGTCAGTATTTTTTTTAAATCAACTCAATTGTTTCGGATTAATCGAAAAAAATAAAAAGATAAATGTTTTAGAAATAACTTTTTGCGTTTTAGTAAAAAAAATATTTTGATGTAAGAAAAAGTTTATTGTTACTTTTGCTTTTAAACCCTTGCAAGTAGAATTTTAAACGTCCAAAAACCACATACCTACATCCAGTTTGTGGATTATCGTTAAGCGTCTTTAGGTTTGCGACACATTCTCTGAAGCCATCTACGATTTACGTAGCGGCTTGGATCGTAGCCAAACTAACAAGCTGCGCCTTAACGTTTTGTATAGCATATGAACAAGCCTCTCTGTATAATAATTAGTCTGGCAATACCACAATTTACAAGAACAATTCGAACTTACTACTATTTAGTTTATTACTTTTTGGCCAACCGGTTCCTATTTTTAAGCATTATCACGTTTAAATAGCGAAACCGGTTGGCTTGAAAATTATGAAATATGTAGAAAGTATAAGCATTACTTTTTATAACTAACTGTACCTGAATGATAATCTTATGTATATAAAAATGATTCCCCATTTTCCGTGGTTATCGCTTAACGTTTAAACGGATGGACTAATTTAATTGATAGAAGAAAGGCAGAAATCCATACTTAAATCCAAATAAGAAAGTATAGTTTGTAGAATCTATCCTTGTAATCATCTCAACTCTTTTTTTAATTTTTTGGTGGCAAAACAAGCACTTGGTGTAATTTCATTGTATACACACTTCTTTAAGGTAAGATTGTACACTTTACTTAACACTTTATGTTGCGCTATTGCCAACCGGTTTTACTTTTCATGGATCACCAGGGTTTTATAATTAAAGATAAATAAGTCTGTTTTAATTTAACATTCAGTATTTGTTTTTTTCGTCTTTATTTCGTCATATTGTTTTAAAAGTTACTATTAATGTAAAACGATATGAAATTTGCCGTGTCGGATAGTCCGATGTAAATGAGTAAATCCACATACATATGTCGTAATAGACAGACCAAATTTTGCAATAGAAATGTTAGTATGGTTAAAATTGATTACAAACTACGAATACCAGGTGATTATGTATCTCAGTTGTCAACTTAAACTGTAAAAGTGTACATCAAATGACGTCATTTGTGTTTGCTATCTCTATTGTATTTCTATTGGTCACTGGAGATAGCAAATACAAAACACGTCATTTGACAGCGATTCGATGTACACTCATCCATTTTGAGTTGGTAACTGAGTTACATAATCACCCCCCTGATCAAGATGGATTTTTAGGGTTCCGTACCCAAAGGTTAAAAACTAAGCCTACGCTGTCTGAATGTCTGTCTCCAGGGTGTATCTCATGAACCGTGGTAGCTAGAAAGCTGAAATTTTCACAAATGACGTATATTTGTTTGCTGCTATAACAAAAAATACTAAAAATATAAAAAAAATATATATTATGGATACAAACAATAAATGTGTTTTTTCGTATTTTTTTTAACGGTAACAGGTAGACGCTTCAAATTTTCACAGAATATTAACTTGTATATTACCTTTCGAAATAAATAATTAAGTAACTATAAAGTATATGTTAATAGATAATAGTAGGAAACCCTTCTTGCGCGAGTCCAATTCACACACGGTCATTTTTTTTATGTCAAGTGATCAAGTTGTGAGGTAACTTTATATTCCAGGTTGTTATGTCTGTAAGTTCTAAGCTAAAAATCGTATAATTATGAAAAAAAATAAATAATCAATCTATAAAATACATACTACATAACAAAAAAAGAATGAACTGAATTGGACATAGCGATAATTAATTTGACTTTTACCTCTCTCCCACGGAAATCCTTATAGTAAGCAGGATAAATGTACTATATATATATATATATAAAATAACCTTCCTCAGAATATAGAGATGTAGTCAGTTTGAAATTTTGTAATGATCAATGAATTCGGCGTGCATCGCGGTTATCGGGAACGTGCACGACAATAGCGCCATCTTGTAAACGCAACTTAAGGGGAGTATGTCAAATAGTAGTGACTGCATCATATTATTTTTTTTGTAAAATTTAATATTACAGATAGATTCTATACTTCTTATCGTCGGTGCTTGGTGGGATTCCATTCTTGATGCAATTTATTTAGAAACATTTGTACTTTCCACAATATATTTTATTATTTTTTATTTTTATGGTTTCATGGTATATTGTGGAAAGTACAAATGTTTCTAAATAAATTGCATTAATATTACAGAAATAGTGTTTTTAGACATTTCATTTGTTAAAAACAATTAAAGAGAAAACGAAAGTGATTTTAGGAAATGATTTTGAGAGTGTGGGACATAAAATAAGTTTCTGAATTAATTAAATTCAGAAAATGATAATTCAGTTTTATTTTCATTGAAAATATTAGAAGCCAGTTGATTAAAACTGTACATTTCGTCATAGTTAATTTTAAATATCTCCACGCCCATATCCCCAAATCTTTAGGCAGAGGCATAACCAGGGCACCCACGGCTAGCCGAAGACACTAAGTCCCACAATGTGATAGGTGGTAAGCCTATCGCTAACCAGGCACTATACACTTATTATTATCATCTAGGCCCGAGCAACGTTAATTTCATTAATGGAACGGAATGGGAACCGGAACCTAAGGAAGTCAAATCCGAAGCCAGACCGCTAGACAACAGAGGCGATCAAATTAATAGACCATAGTTAATTTTGTTAACGAAAATTCGAAATAACTGAATAAGTCATAGTCATGTATTGTTATTGATATATGAGCAAATTGTCGGTTTGTTGTTTCAACAGACAGTTGGGCTTTCACTAAGCAAAACAACCTAAAAGTGGTCTTGAAACGTTTTTTGTTTGTGCAACAGCTTTCATATTTTTTAGGATTAGTAGATTTTTTTGCTTCCTATGAAATTTTACATATTTGTCGTCAAGTTTTGGATACCTTGGCGATCCATCATTAACAATAAACAATAATACCATAATTAGTAAATATCTTATAATATTTATATGTCCAACATCACTTACTTTTACCTTTTAACAACAGCTACCCGTTTGATTCTTTAATCTATTTTTCAGATTGCTTAAGGAATAACATAAAATTTACACTGACTGTCTACATTATACTTTACGGAGACTAGTTTTTTTTAACATAAAGTTAGAAACCAACTAGAATAATAACCCATTTTTAAAACAATATTTGATTATCAAATTTCGCTAACCCCTTTTTTTACACATTTCTGCCGCAGCGTGCGCTGCGATCTTTTACTCTGTCCCTTCCTTGCTCTTACTCAATAGGCAGATAGACGGAAAAAATCTAAAATTCTTATGTCTTTCACGTACAATATGAAAGTTCTTTCCAATAATCGATTTATTAAGTACTAGTGATGGCCCATTGGTTGAAATTCGACTATAGTAAATTTTAATATCTTGTTGATAAGAACGACGTCTTCATGTATTAAGATCAACTACTTTGTTTCCAAACTTTTTAGTGCGCCATCTGTGATCTTTTATCGTTATCATTAATATATTTGTTTGTGTGTGTCAAATTCATGGTAGTTGCACTTTTCCTAAACATAAACTATAAGTGTGCCAAATTTCACACTCCTCCGTTAGCGCAATTTTCGTAAAAAGGGGTCCCAAGTTTTGGCATTACGTATTAATATATAGATTTACTGAGCCGACAGTTACTAAATTTTCTAATGTTACACTAAACTAACAAATATTCGTAAGAATATTCTCTTAACAATAACCAGTATCTTCTCGCCCATATCCCTGAAGAGGTAGGCACAACAAGGGCACCCACGACTAGCCACTAAGTCCCACAATGTGATAGATAGCAAGCCTATCGCCAACCGGGCACATATCCAATCCGAGCGACATTAATTTAATTAGAAAATTGGAAAAACCAAGTTTTCTTTTTGCTGCCCGACCCGGAAATCGAACCCGGGACCTCATGAAGTCAAGTCCAACACCTGAACCGCTAGACCGCAGAGGCGATTTAACCATAACCAACAATAACCAATGTAACAAAAAAAGGATTAGCAAAATTGGTGCAACCATTCAGGCATGATGCGATAAACACGATTTAGGTATATTATTACATACATACATACATATCTTCACGCCAAGTCCCTTACGAGGGGTTAAGCAGAATGTATATATAAGGGCACGATGACCGCATGTCGCCAGTCTTCGGGTACTCTGCCGGTCTTCCAACATTTGTTACAAAGAACCCAGAAAGAGTCCCGTAAGGCAGGACCACCAAGTTTGATCATCTCAGCTGTAACCCTATCTACTCCCGCAGCCTTACCATATTTCATACTTCTTATCGCCCATTCAACTTCTTCCATCATAATGCC
>NJDC01004052.1:65910-76042 GCA_002245475.1 Calephelis virginiensis
AGACCTACCCAATATGCTTACCAAATTTCAGAGGAATCGGTCAAGCCGTTTCGGAGGAGTATGCAGACTAACATTGTGACACGAGAATTTTATATATAAGAAGATTAATGTATCATATCTTTCCTCGTTGTCGCCAAATCTCTTAAATCTCGCCAAGCCATCACTTTACTTTAGACCTTGACATGACATTTTTTGACTCAAGATTCCAATATGACGAATTATGACTATATTATAATAAACTGAAGAAGTTAACTGAAAATAAATAACAAGAAAAGAACTTGTTGTCGTTCAATTGTTGGCTTCTTTGGAGAATAAACCATCTACCGTCACTAGCACCGTGACATCTGATTAGGTGGTAAAGTTTGCAGCGACTCGCCCGGATTGGTACCACCGCCTTACATTTTCCTGCCGCCATAACGTTAACGCTTGCTGTTGACGTGTTCCAGTTTGGAAGATAAGGCAGCCGGTAAACTTACTTTTGCTCGAGGCCTAACATCACGATTTCAGGTTGGGCAACGCACCATTACCATCTTTGGTGTCTCTAATCTGTGTAAGTATGCCTTCCAATGTCATAAAAATACCTGTCCCAGAATGGGACAAATTAATTTAAATCCAAGTGTCACGATTCCTAGTCCTAGCCTGGGACATTGTTTACTCTTTTAATATGTCGATCTTCCTTCATTCATTCAATCATTACTCTTAATATCATCATGGAAATGATCTAAACGTGTATTTAGTTTTCTTACTTGTGTGTGGGCAAGCAATCGATATTTCGAGTGGATTTTTTAGAAAATAATGTAACATAAATTAAAACGCGGGGAAAGTCTCGGGCAATAGTTATTTTTCTATAAAATTAGAAGCAAACACAAACTAGGATTACGACTTACTCCACTCAGTTGAAATGTTGAATTGAATTAATTATAAAGCTGAATATATCGTTGGCGCGTTTTAAACAGGCCTATTATGCCGATGTTCCCTTACAACGAAGGGCCATAAATAACTTCATGTGTTGGCAGTGAGTGAGTGAAAATAGGTATTTGTGTAGTTATATGAAAATGGCGTGAATTAAACGTTAACTGTGATTTTTAATAAATTATTGAATAATACAATTATTTCAATATGGCATACATACATACATATCTTCACGCCAAGTCCCTTACTTGGTAGGCACAGAGTATCGAGTGCCAGACCTCACGATCTTGACAAACCTGTCTAGCTTCCTTCACATTTTCCCTTTTCATACAAACACGCCGGTTTCGGATTCTCTTGACATCACCCTCGGATAGTATCCGATTGATCTGATCGTGAAATGTCAGCCTAGGTCTCACTGGGTACCTACATCCATCCACATTCGCATTGTATATCTGTTTTGTCAATCTTTCATCTGTCATTCTTTCCATATGACCGAACCAGCGGAGCATCCCCTCTTGCATTTTAACACCAACACTTTCTTTCAATCCCACTTTTTCTCAGATCTCACTGTTACGAATGCTGTCAGCGAGCGTTACACCACAGATTTTCCGTAGCGCTCTCATTTTCAATTTTGAAGGAAGATGGAAGGAAACGAAGTTGGAACCTATTTTTTCTTGTATATAAAATTGTAGTGTCACATGTGTAGCTAAGAATCTTTTCCATTATTCTTTCAAACAGAAATCCGCATCGAAATCCGTCCATCCGCACAAAAGTTATGATGCTGCAGACAGACACACACAGACATGACGTGCATAACTTGTAACAAAAAACACCCCTATTTTTCTGTCGGGTGCTAAAAATAAAAAGATACACTTGCACACAAGGCTAATTTGCTAGGAACTGGGTAACGAGTGATACATAGCTATTATTACAAAATCAGAGAGACAAACACACAATTAATTAGTATTACTGCTAATTAGGAACAGTTGAAATGCTGAATTAATTATCGTGTTGTATATAACGTTGGCGTGTTTTCCACAGAGCCGTTACGTCGGTCCTCCCTTACAATGGAGGGTCATAAATCACTGTGTTCTGGCTGCTAGTAAGTATATTCACGCGTGCATACTCGAAGACGAAGGGAGTGGTATAACCAGTTCACCCATGAGTAGCTGAAGGTTCTTAGTGTGACGACGTGACAGCTGGAAAACGTTATTAACCGGCTTTAAAAAAGGTTTTCAATTTAACTGTATGCTATTTTAACAAACCAACTTAGTCAAGACAGACTAAAATTTATACATTTTTAAGTACTAGCGGCCCGCCCCGGCTTCGCACGATTATGAAATATACATATAAACCTTCCTCTTCAATCACTTGATCTACTAAGAAAAAACGACGGGTTGCATTCCGGGAGTGCCGGCAAAAGTGAACACTTGAATATTAACGTTGTGCATTTTAGATATTTTGGAATAGTTAGGGAATAATTTTGCACGAATTGCTTTAATTATCAGTATGAAAGTACTATTATTTAAGTGGTAGAATACAATATTCATTTATTGCGCTATCGTACACAAACATGACAACGCGAAATTTCGCGCAAGCGCCGTCTTACGAATTTTGGATCTGACGATCTGACGCGAGTTTAGAAGTTTTTATCCATTCCAAAAAGTGCGCAACGCCTCTAAAGAAGTTTTCACTTCGAAAACCGCATCAAAATCCGTTACGTAGTTTTAAATATTTAAGCACACAAAGGGACATAGGGACAATGGAAGCGACTTTGTTTTATACTATGTAGTAAAGTAGAACTCAACATTATCATTAGGATGTTGATAAAAGTGTGAGAACATATCAGAGTCATTAACCATCTTATTTCGGGTTATCGAATCGGGAATTAGTAGTGAAATAATTGGTGCCGAGTTTTTTGCAGTTTTACTGCCCTTTAAATATTTTTATTACAGATTAAAGAAAGGAACGTCTAAGTATTTGTCCGAATCAGTTCAAAACAGAAAAAAAGAAAATGTGTTTTTTAAATTTTTTAAAACCAACATTGCCCAGGTTGGAATATGCACCCGGTTGGCGGTAGTTTTTCCACTTCTTACATTGTGGCACTTAGTGTGTTCGGCTAGTCGTGGGTGCCCGGGTGCCCTGGTTATATTTCTGTTCACCTCTCGGAGTCATAGGCTTGAAAATACTTTTTTTCGGTTAATCAAATACATTACGATAAATTGCACACAGTCGTAATGCTGAATCTATACTTATTATTATAAAGCTGAAGAGTTTGTTTGTTTGAACGCGCTAATCTCAGGAACTACTGGTCCGATTTGAAAAATTATTTTAGTGTTAGATAGCCCATTTTACGAGAAAGGCTTTAATCAACGCGGATGAAGTCACGGGCGGATTTTAGTTAATTGTATAGCTGAATACATCGTTGGCGCGTATTCCACGAGCCCATTAGCTCGGTGTTCCTTTACAATCAAGGGCTATAAATCACTTTATCATTGTTTCTTGTCGCCTCTGTGGTCTAGCGGTCCACGGAATTCTTGAGGTCCTGGGTTCGAACAAATAAGGAGGAAGTCAAACAAACAGACGGATTTCCTGACGGTAAGAAATTCACGCCGCCTAGTCACCAAAGGTGGTAATGGTGCGTTACCTTACCCTTAGGCCGGGATGTTAGGCCTGGAGCAAAAGTAAGTTTAATGTAGCCGACATTACCCTCCAAACCGGAACATGTCAGCAGTGACGTTATGGCGGCAGGAATCAGTAAGGCGGTGGTACCAATCCGGGCGGGTCGCTGCGAAACTCTACCATCTAGTAAACATATTAGGTATCGCTACTTTTAAACGGTTTTGAATAATTCAGATAGTTATAGTTAATCGCCCCTGACACCAAGCGGTCCAGGTGTTGGACTTGACTTAATGAGGTCCCGGGTTCGATTCCCGAAACGGGAAACAAATAGAAAATTTGGTTTTTCCAATTTTCTAATACAAAAAATGTTGCTCGGGATTGGATAAGTGCCCAGTTGGCGATATGCTTGCCACCTATAACATCGTGGGACTTGGTGTCTTCGGCTAGTCGTGGGTGCCTTGGATGTGCCTCTGCCTACCACTTCAGAGATATGGGCGTGGAGATACTTTACTTTACTTTATTTTTTATAGTCCTTTGTGAACGCTCGTCTATGGGACCAACTACCCCATGTGCTCGTATCTGGCTACACCCATGGCATTCCAATATCATAAAAAAGAGTTAAGTGTGGACAATAATAGTCCTAGATACTGTCAGCCTCCACCATAAGTGCCTTTGCATGAAGATATATATGTGTTTATGTAAATAGTACCTTAAATTATACGAAGTTCCAAAAAAAAAAAGAACTATTTTGCACTGCTATTCTGTAGAAAGATATATGTGGTCTAATCTAACACAATACACCTGGAATTGAGAAAATCTTTACTTTTTTGTTGGTTTCTAACGAGTAATGTATTAATACAAACCAGGCTGAGTTCTAATTAGGGTAAATTTGGTGAATCTATCTCAGAATACTAATATGTTCAGATAAACACATACAAATTAGGAATACGAATAATTACGTTCAGTTGAAATGCTAAATTAATGATAATGCTAACATTTTCCAGATTGGCACCAATTCTGATGCACACTATCTAAACATTATTTAGGAGTAATAATGCTATCTTTTTTCAATTATATGTAGAGAAAAGTGATGGATGTGCCAACGTTATTTTTTTACTACTAGGAGAGCCGTGTGATTGCTAGCTGTCTTATCACAGCTGTGATTTAAATGTACATTTTTATAGAAATATGTAACTTCTTAAAATTAACTAAATATTTGCACACCACAATGTGGTAGAATATGTTGTATTCTTAAATATCTTTATAACAACTTTTTAACACACATATTCCGCAAATAAATAATTTTTATTTCATTTCATTTCATTTCACATAATAATTTCAGTAAACATGCAAAAGCCGACTTCGTTTTCTAAAGAATCAAAATCAGAATCAGAATAATCTTTATTCACTTAGACCATACAAGTGGTATTTGTGCGCGTCGACATTTTTATAAACTACCTCCGGATCGGAATCGCGACCTCACACTGAGGAGATCCGGCGAAAGAAACTCAGCGGGCTTGTCTTTTTTCAATAATAATATTTACAATATAAACTAGATTAATTACATACATAACAATCTGATTTTGAACTTAAATAAAAGGTACAACAAATCACATTACAAACTGCAGTGGGAGATTGAAATCTCTATACCCAAGCATGTTCATCTTCCAAATACTCTGAGACGCCTTTTTGACATAATTTTGCGTTTATAAATTTTTTGAACTTATTTAAAGTTAAATCTCTAATACCAATGGGCAGCTTATTGTAAAAACGTATACATTGACCGAAAAAGGATTTACTAATTTTATGAAGACGAGTTTTGTATACGGCTAGATTATTTTTATCCCTCGTACTTACATCGTGAACATCACATTTTTTGTAAACATACAAAGATTTTTTTTTTAATTCTCATAAATGTGTTGAGAACTGAACGTTAAAATATTTTTTTCTTTGGTTTTTCCCGCAGGGAATCCCTTACATTAAGATTGTTAATAGCTCTAATAGCTCTTTTTTGTAATACAAATATAGTATTTATATCTGCAGAATTTCCCCAAAGAAATGTCCCATAAGACATTAAACTATGAAAATTGCTAAAATACACTATTCGGGCCGTTTCAACATCTTTTAATGTTCTTATTTTTTTACTGCAAATTCTGCTTAACTAAGCCTATTTGCCTTTTCACTTTCAATATAAGTGAAGTGTCATCTGCGAACAAAACAATATCGTGGGTATCCCTTATGTAATAAGGTAAGTCATTTATATATACAAGAAACAGAAATGGACCAAGAAAAGAGCCCTGCAGTATGCTAATCGTAACCGCAGAACCTGAAGAAGTTCTACCATTTATTTTAACCCTCTGAACTCTAATGTTCAAGTATAAGATTATGACATCAAGAGCTTTGTTCTTAATTCCGTAACAGCGTAATTTCCTGATCAGAAATCGGTTCAGAAACCACGGAGAAATCGGTGGACATACATAAAAAAATATACCGGCCGAATTGCTCGTTTTTTTGAACTCGGTAAAAAAGGGAGTTAAACATTTATCCTTCTATTCCAGTTTAAAACATAACTTGTTTTACATTTAATTGTCATAATTTTAAAAATAAAAAAGTATTTTTTTAAGAGCAAAGCCCTCTGGCACCATCGTGTCACGCCTAGAAAATGGCTCCATCAGTTATTTCTTCTTGATTTTATAATGTCTCTTCCTATTTTTGAAATAAATTATTATTATTAGATTTAAAAAAAAAGATTTTTTAACGGTTTTTTTGGGACGCATAAAATAAACGTCCAAAGAAATGTCGTGTAATCTGACAACACTAAATATGTTTTGTCCCATTCTATAAGTTGCGTTGAAAGAAGTTAGCAATAATTCAAAATGAGTTTAGTTATTGCGCATCAGAATTGACACCATCCAGATATATTACTGGCGTGTTTTCCACATGCCTATTATGTCGCTGTTCAATTACAATGGAGGACTGTAAATCACTTTACGTTTTGGCAGTGAGTGAGTGTTAAATATACATATTAATGTGTATAGCTTCCATTTAATTTTGCCTGAATTTAAAAGTCTTTCATCGCCTCTATGGTCTAGTGGGCCAGCGTCGGACTTGACTTCTTGATGTCCCGTGTTCGGTCCATGTTGTATTTTCCATTTTCTAATATAAATATAACGTTGCCCGGAATTAGGTATGTGATACGGTTGGCGATAGGCTTGCCATCTATCACATTGTAGATTTTGCCTTCGACTAGTCGTAGGCGCCTTGGTTGTGCCTCTGCCTAAATATTTACGACTGCATTCAACAGCATTAAAATATGATTAAGAAGGATTTTTTGTATAATACTTAGTACCGAAGGTCATAACTCAATTTAGGCAACTTTAGAGAAAACGATTGTTTTTAGAGAATAGAGACTACCAGTAGACAGCTTCGTGTATGGTCTTCTGTATGTAAAAAGCATTTGATGGAAATCCTATACGTCGCCCTGTCCTATGCGGATCACAAAGTATGTGGGAGTCCAATGTTGTTTTACTATTGCAAATCTCTGTAACATAAAAACTTTTAACAAAAAAATTAGTTGTAGTGAAAACCGAAAAACAACAATGAACTTTATATTGACCATAATAATTAAGTTACTATGCTAGTAATAGATACATAACAAATTTGTAATGGATACAAAACGTACAAAAACAAGCATTTTTGGAACGATTTTTAATTGGAGATATCACGTTATATTGTAAACTTAATTTGAATTAAAGTAAGTTAATGATCTCCTTTCTTTGATTATTTGGCACCGACTTCATCGTTTGGCATTTGGCACCATTACAAAAGTCAAATATCTTATCAAGATTAATAAAAACCCACCACCCACCTCCGCGACCAGAACACGAATACAGGAAGAGCTCGGGAAACAATATAAATTGTCACGTTCTTTACATGTGACAACCCTACCTAAAGTTCCCATCTCCCACCTCCACGACCAGATCACAAATAGAGTCCGAACACGGGAAACAAAACCACTTGTCACGTCCTTCGCCAACTTTGTCGAAGCACTCACCGCAGAGAACACCAAATCGCACTCGACGTACGTTTCGCCTCTACACCGAGGCATCCTCAGGAATTCGACCGTACCGTACAAACGACGACACACGATATAATATGTTTTAACCAGGGGTAAAATTTTAAAATTTATACTTCACAACTTTATCACAAATTAAAAAGTTTTTCTAGTGAGAAGTAACGAACCAAAAACGCCATTTAAATAAATCACCTTTAAGATTTTAAACTTAATCATGTTAATGTTATAAATCACCTTTATTTACACCTGATTCCACAGTGAATCTAAAATTCGTGATTATATTACATAAATCATAAACGCGTACAATAAAATCGCTAAATATTGCTAAAAATAAAAAAGAACGTGTCATAAAGTTTTTTCAATAACAGATTCACGCATAGCCGTATAGAGCTACTATAACGTTCAATGCTTGCCGTTGACGTGTTCCAGTTGGGAGAGTAAGGTAGCCGGCAAACTTACTTTAGCTCGAGGTCTAATATCCAGGCCTCAGGTTGGTAACGCATCATTACCATCTTTGATGTTTCTAGGCGGCGTGAATTTCTTACAATCAAGAAAACTTGTTTGCCTTCCATTATCATAAAAAAATAGATATTCTGTTGCTCTTGCTAAAGAGTATTCCTTTGCCTCGAAGACCATATTCGAACTGTGTCATTTTGTTAACGATTAGACCTTATAAAAGGTAAGGTAGATAAGAAACAATAGGCACATATGGTGTAATCAGTAAAATTAAACTTATTTTTACATAACTCATATGCTTTTTGTATTTCAATGGCTATTATAGTCTCCTTCTTTTTATACACATTCAAATAAATATCCCTGGACAAAATACACAAATTGATCTTATACCAAAGTAAGCAAATTGTATGTTGTGTTATGGGTGTTAGTAGTTAGTTAGCGATATTTTAGTACACTGCACCAGTATAAATGTAATAAACACCCAGACACGAAAAAATAGACATTTATCTATGTTCATCGTATTAATACCAGACCCCTTCAGAAATCAAACCTGAGCCTCGCGGTTGGTCGGTGGGGATAGACGTGTAAGCTAACCCTCCGGCTAACGAGGCGGTCTTCTTTTTTTATTTCTGATTCATTCATTTGTAAAAGTGTTAATTAAAGTGTATAGTGGATAAGTACAAGTGTTTACTACAAAAATGTGTGTATACAATGGAATTCCACCAAGTGCCGACGATAACAATTAATTTGTTAATTCCACAAATTCTATGTAACAGTTTTGGCGTGAAATCGTTTAAGTGACACTGGATGTGACAAGCCGGACGAATGTTCATACGTCCCACCACTGTGACTAGACCACGAATAGAGTCTGAACTAAGAAAACAATTCAACTTCCCAAGTTGGTTGGTGTACTTTGTAGTGAGCTCTTCGACAAGGAATATTATAGGCTTTTCAAACGAATGTTCGTCATTCGTTTACAAAGCCTGAATTATTCGCTTAAAGGCTAATAAACCTACCTGACACAAATTTTTTGACCTCCAATCATTGGTTCAAAGGTAAACATCCTAGATCTAAAACATCTTGCAAAGGTATTTGACACCAGTTCAAAGGGCAATCAGAGTCAGCAACTCCCTACATAATTTCCATCACGTATATCTCGGGTGTATTATTAAATTACAATAAAAGCTACTAGATACTGTGTACACGATATTATTCCCGAAATATGAACATTTTTCGTACGAAAGTCACGCGACACGAGGCCAGGTCCTACATGACAGGAATAAATATGGTAATAGCGTCATTTGAGACACACCAACATTAATATTTATGCTGGTTGATTTATGTATGATGTTTTTGAGGATACATTTACATTGCAATCACTTTTTCTGAAGTTTAATTGCGGTGATCATTAGTAATGGCTTGCTTTAAAGATTAATGTCGACAGATTTCAATATCCTTTAATCGCCACTGTGGTCTAGCGTCAAATGTGGACGTAGGAGTTCTTTGGGCCCCGGGTTCGATCGGGCAATAAAAAAATTAAAAAGTATTTTTTCAATTTTCTAACGTTAATAACGTTGCTCAGGATTGGATATGTGCCTGGTTGGCGATAGGCTTTCTACCTATCACATTGCGGGACTTAGTGTGTTCCGCTAGTCGTAGGTGTCCTGGTTGTGCCTCTTCCTAACTCTTCGGAAATGTGGTTAGGTTACCTTTTTTTCTCAATAACCTATCAAAGATTTAAGATAGCGTTAAATATATGCTTTTTTAAATAAACTAATTACAATTCTTCAACATGTCTTCAAGGAGTGTACATCTTTTAGTTGTAAAACGGTTATTATTTGTTTTTCATGTTTTGGTTTGTGGATGTAAGAGTTTTGGTTGATGATGTAGTGCTGGAACAAGTGAATGAAATTGTCTTGGTTGTGCTTTTAGCAGGGATGGAAGGTACACCGCGTGAAGAAGAGTGTGTGCAGGGAATAGTGTGAATGGAGCGTTGGGTAAGCTATTCCAAAGCGAGGTTTTGAGTCAAAAAGCTAGACTCGCTTTGCATAATTCTGTGCTTATTCC
>NJDC01004052.1:76066-89174 GCA_002245475.1 Calephelis virginiensis
AGTGTTGGTGTTAAAATGCGAAAGGGCATGCTCCGCTGGTTCGGTCATGTGGAAAGAATGACAGATGAAAGATTGACAAAGCAGATATACAATGCGAATGTGGATGGATCAATCGGATATTATCCGAGGGTGGTGTCAAGAGTCTCCGAAACCGGCGTGTTTGTATGAAAAGGGTTATGAATGTGAAGGAAGCAAGACAGGTTTGTTAGGATCGTGAAGTCTGGCACTCGATACTCTCTGCCTACCCCGTAAGGGACTTGGCGTGAAGATATGTATGTATGTATGTTTTTATGTTTATTTTCGTTAGATGACTTAATTTTGTAATAAATTTAAAACGTAGAACATCATCCTCACCAATTATCATCACCATCATCTGGTGCCTCATACGAACCACATTGTTTTAGAGTAATGCTATAAAAGTTTTTGTTTGGCAGTTTTGTGTATATTAAGTATAAAATAAATAAAAAAAATAGTGATAGGCCCACCAGTGTTTCGTTGCTGAAATGGTGTTTTACTTTATATGATGCTGGCTGTACCGGCGAACTTCGATCCGCTCGTTCAGTTTGTATATATATATATATATATATAAATAATTGCAATCTCGGAATCAGCTCCAACGATTTTCATGAAATTTAGTATGTAGGGGGTTTAGGGAGCGATAAATCGATCTAGCTAGGAATAATTTTTAGAAAATGTCATTTTATCCGTGTTTAAACTGAAAAATATGACTCTTCCTGACATCTACTGGCGAATAATAATACTATTTTTTGTGAGCAATAAAGTTGTTCCAGCAGATGGCGTTGTTAAGTGACACGAAGTCAATGAGTGTTTGCTGGGTCGTACTTAAATATAATTTCCAAAAAACACAATTCATAAAAAAAATACCGAGCTAAGCCCGGTCATCCAGGTGCTAATATACTGAAGTGTAGTTTGTATGAACATAACATAAATAAGAAATATTAATATTTGTACATTAAATAGTAAAACCTACTAAATTGAGACATCAAATTTTGTCATTGAAGATAAAAAAAAAGAAAAAAAGTAACTTCACGCCCATATCCCCGAAGAGGTAGGCAGAGGCACAACCAGGGCACCCACGACTAGCTGAAGATACTAAGTCCCACAATGTGATAGGTGGCAAGCCTATCGCCAACCGGGCACATATCCGATCCCGAGCAACATTGTTTTTAAATTAGAAAATTGGAAAAACCAAATTTTCTTTTTGTTGTCCGACCCGGGAATCGAACCCGGGACCTCATGCAGTCAAGTCCAACACCTGGATCGCTGGATCATTGAAGATATTTAACCGAAATTGGCCTAGATGACTTATAATAGAAACACACCACATTTTTTTTGTCTTTTTATGTAGATTTTAGTTTTATCTAATGTTAGTATCTTTACGCCCATATCGGGGATACTTACTATTTTTAAAAAATTATGTTCTTGAACTGTGGATGTCTCTCAAATCGAACTGTATGTCGGCAAATATAGCATTACAACTTTTTAACCGACTAAAAGAGGAAGAAGCTCACGATTCGACTGTATGATGTTACAGGTATGTTAGCGTGAAAATACCTTTTTTCTATAAATAAGAAATACTAATATTTGTACATTAAATAGTAAAACCAACAAAACTGAGATATAGCAAATATTTTGGTCACTAAAGATATTTTACCAAAATATGTCTAGATAACTAAAATGGAAGTACACTACATTTCTGCAATGTTTTTTTCTCTTTTTAGATTTTAACAAAACACAACTTTAAAATTTCATTAATTTGTACATAAGCAGTTATACATACATACATAAGTCGTTCTAAAATATTTCCTTGGTTTTTAGAATTAAATAAACATTTTACGTAGTCAATGTAGTCTAGCGATCCTAAATCGGATTTGACTTCTTGAGCTCCCGAGTTCGATCCCCGATCCATTGCCAGGCGATAAAAAAAATATGAAATGCGTGTTTTCAGTTATCCCGAGTTGCCGGGATTGGATATGGGCCCAGTTGGCGACAGGCTTGCCACCAATCACGTTGTAAGACTTAGTGTCTTCGGCTTTACGTGGATGCCCTGGATTTGCCTCTGCCTACATCTTCCGGGATATGGACCTAAATATATTTTAACCTTTTCTCAGTTTTTCCTCATTCCATGTTTACGTAAGGCATAAGATATAAAATCGATCGCTATAAAATCATTTTTGATTTCACATAGTTGAAACACGAGGAAAGACCTGCGACCATGAAACTATTAGCTTCTTGCCTGTGACACGTGTAAGGTTTGTTTAATACTGAAAGCGTGTAAGACATAGACTTTAATTTGTATCAATGAGAGAGAGAGAGAGAGAGAGAGAGAGAAAATGTTAAAACATAAGACACAGTTAAGTAATATAGATATACTAGCGGCCCGGTACGTTCTTCGCTATGTATACGACCGCATGAATAACATAACACAACAAAACAAAAAAGGAAAGAAAAGCAATAGAAAAAAGTTTTAATTTGACTGAAAAATACCCATGAGCAAAATGATCCGTCATTCATTGAATTCGTATGTGACAAATAATGTGAAAAATGAAGAACCGCTCGACCAATTTTATGCAAACTTCACATAAACCATCTACGAAATAGTCCGAACAAAGCCTAAACATTTGGTTTGGATAGGTGAGCTCTTTCTTGAGTTATACAATTACAACGAAAAGGGGCATTGATTTTTATGTATATAGATTAGTTGTTACAGGTGCGTCGCTGTCGTGCGACCAGTAGGGTTACTCTCGAATCTCGATATCCTGCGAATTGGAAATTAGAATCGTAAATGTCATTTAGGTACTTTTGAACACAGTACTGGCGGATTATTAACATTAAGTTATAAATAAATTCAAATTAAAGTATCTTCATGCCCATATCCCCGAAGGAGTAGGCAGAGTCACAACCAGGGCACCCACGACTAGCCGAAGACATTATGTCCTACAATGTGATAGGTGGCAAGTCTATCGCCAACCGGGCACATTTCCAATCCCGAGCAACATTTTTTTTCAGCTTCAAAAGTAACCCTTCCGGACGTAAGGCCTGTTGTGCAAGTCTACCAGCTACCCTACCCTCTGAAACGGAACATGACAGAGTCATTATGGCGGCAGAAATAGGTAAGGCGGTGGATTCGTACCCGGGCGTGTTGTTGCACAGCATCCTACTAAATTTTAACCAGAATTCGTCTCTTATGAACTGCCTGGCAGAGAGGCATATAGTCTATTCTTTTTAGTGGATCCGGACCAACAAGGGGATCATGTCCTGCCAGGCAGCTCGTAAAAGGTGAGCATAGGCTTACCGTCACTAACACGATGACATCCTACTAATGGGTAGGGTTTCGCAGCGACTCGCCCGGATTGGTATTACCGCCTTACCTATTCCGGCCACCATATATACATATATATAATGCTTGCCGTTGAAATGTTCCGGTTCGGAGGGTAAGGTAGCCGGTAAACTTACTTTTGCTCGAGGCCTAACATCCCGGCCTCAGGTTGGCAATGCACCAATACCACCTTTGGTGTCTCTAGGCAGCGTAAATTTCTTACCATCAGGAAATCCCTCTGCTTGTTTGCCTTCCATTATCATAAAAAAAAATCATATCTAGGTTACAGCGCAGAGGAGTAGGTAACTATTCACCGTAAACCAGTGCTCTTGATTACTATGTTTCATTCTGTTTGGTAGACTCGATACTTGGCCAAAGCCGATGATAGAGACGCATCAGTTACATCCGTTGTGATGGTTGGGTATAAACCTTCTAAAAATATGAAACCACTGAAGGTTAAATCCTAGATTCATATTGAAATAAAACGAGCAATATCAAGATAATATAAGGTTAGATATTTTTTTATTGCAAGTATATCGCTGATAGCTATAAAGTACGGTCAACTGTACGTGACCAAGAATTGATTTCGGCTCTATACGAAAAGTAATATAAATATTATGTTATACGAAAACTAATGTACGAAATGAATACAACAATAATACGAAACGTTTGATCGTTTGAACACAGTGATATTAATAAATAAGGATTTGTATGTCAGTAAAAACGTACGTTACGTTGGTTTGAATAACGAACATTAACCTCAAATAAACGAAGACTTAAGTACGCCTCTAACGGCCGTGCTTAGAGACGTTAATTAGTATTTAGTCTATCATTAACGGCCACACTCAGAGACCTCAATTGTCTTTAATCAGTTATTAAGTAGACATTGCTCTTCTTTTTTCTAGAGCAATGTCTACTTTTTTATTTGTCAACAGTCTCGCAATCAGAATAAAGTCAATGATTGCAACCGTAGAGTAAGTGTCGCCTCTGTGGTTCAGCGTTCTCACGTTTGACTTTACGAGGTCCAGGGAGGTTATCATGAGCTTTTAAAAAGTATTATTGAAATAATACATAAGTATCGGTTCGGGTCATCGGTTAAATGCAACCTTATAATGTATATTACAAAGTTACTTGTATAGGTGGACATTTAGCAACACAGAAAAAATTCTGCTACAAGAGCTTATGGTGACCCCCTAGTCTTGTGTTTGATAGTTGGTAATTTTTCGTAACTTCGCGCAAATTAAGAGTGAAATTAGTTAATTAAGGTGGCAATCAATTCAAATTTAAACTAATCAAGTGCACAAGTGAAATATTTATGAAGAAATTTGTGCATCGTGTCTTTTCTTGTTGCCACCAAATCTCACTAAATGGGCTTGAGTATAGAGGCCACCGCTTTACTCAAGTCCCTGAAATAACTTACGACTTAAGACCTGATATGACTTAAAAGTTAAAAAGCTGTTACTGTTAAAAATAATTTATTCATACGGAAGACGTGGCAGCATAGCCTAAAGTTCTTAGTCGGTTCCAGAAAGGGGCAAATTAACAAAAAAAACTAGTTCCCACCATTTTTCAATTATTTTTCAAGCAAGCAAAATGAACGTAAACAAGCAAACGAAGAAATTCGGTACATTTTAAAGTTTTATTACGAAAAATTGAGAGAGCTTAATTGGGATGTGTTAATGCATTCTGCGTATAGCCCTGCACTTGCTCCATCTGATTTCCACCTGTTGAAGTCATTGCAGAATTCCTTGGGAAGCATAAAGCAAACTTCAAAGGAACACTGTGAACACTTCCTGTCAGATTTTTTAATCAAAAATCTCAAAATTTCTACAGGAATGGATCATTGCACTAACCACAACGATCGAAGATTAAAACGGCACCTACTTATTATACTTAAAAAGATAAAAAAATATACCTAAAATATTTTCCTCTGTATGAATAATACGAACTTATTTTGCCCCGACCTGTTATGTGTTCACCATAGTTTGGTCCTATTTCTATCGACTTCCTGTTAAGATGTAACAATGGCAAAATCCCATCCAAATGGGATTAGTAGTTTTTGAAAAAAATGCGAACGTACAGATATACAAATATTTCAAATACACAGCCTCATTTTAGGGTTTTTTAGTTTTACTTCGTCTTAATTATGTAGTTTTTAATTTCCAGTTGTGGTCCGTAGTCGTAATATCTATGCGGCCGCGAAAACTCAGAATTTTACCAAGCAGTCTTAAAATTGGGATGTTGGTTCCAAATATGTTTTTATTGGCATAGTAATCGCGTAGCATACATACATGCAATAAAATCATAATAAAGTCAAATTAATAACCTTTGCATTTTTAAGTCGGTTAAAAACAAGCTTTTATTGGGCGCCACTTCATTAATTGATAAGCATACTCTTTGCACACAAGTTGGTGATCCGCCATTTTGTTTTTTTGAATGACTAAAATGTTGCTAACCTTGCGGTTCTTGCAACTTGACAGTTATTTTGTCGTATTTTTGTTAGAAATATAAGAACTAAATTGGAAGTGGTTATTCACATGTATCTAAGCTATAATAGCTAAGATTTATCCCTTATTAACAACTTCAAAAACTAGTAGGCCAAATTAACTAAACGCTTGTAAAAATCATCTAATACAAATGACAGACGTCAAACGCAGCCATTTCAGAAATCACGTATACATGTGACATAGGTAATTTATGATTGTGCCGGACCGGCAAGATATCAAGCTATAGAATCGATTAGCTGGAGCCAATTAATCACAGGCGCATCCAGCATTGCACCAATCCATCACAATACGCGCTGCAGATCAATCTTATTGCACCAATTAGGAATGGAGATTAAACGGTAATTATTATCTGACTAACCAATAAAATAAACTTATTTTGCCGCTTGGTTATTGAAGTCAAAAATGTTTTTTCGAATCCCGGGTCGGGCAACAAAAAGAAAATTTGGTATTTCCAATTTTATGATAAAAAAATGTTGCTCGGGATTGAATAAGTGCCCGGTTGGCGATAGGCTTGCCACCTATCACATTGTGGGCCTAAGTGTCTTCGCCTAGTCCTTGGTGCCTTGGTTGTGCCTCTGCCTACCTCTTCGGGGATATGGGCGTGCAGATATATTTATTTATTTTATGTTTTCTAATTGTTTTATGTGGGTTCGTGTATCAATGATCTTCTAGGAACCTATTTGGATATTAGGATTAAAAGTGTCCTATCTTTTAGCCCTCCCCACATTCTAAACACACAAAAGACATCCTCTAGTACCGCTCTGTTAGAACGTGAAAAGGGAACGAACAAACACACTTTCACATTTATAACTCTAATATGGATGTTTCTAAGCATAACAATTTAAGTACAGTACAAAAGCAAAAAGCTGCTTTGATTTCAATATCGTCCTAGTATATAAAAAGTTTAGAATTTTCCTGATATTACGTCATTAGATTCAGATTTGATGGCAAATGGCAATAGGACTACATCGAAACCACGTCGTATCAAAGCAATAGCATTTTTAAAATCGATTCCTTTAAGTATTGCGCCAACTTAAATCGATTAACATATTAAAAGTAACTACAATACCATAAAAAAATTAATATCTTGATGGTAAGAACACCATCTTCATTTCTTAAGACCAATTACTTTATTCCCAAACTTTTTGGTGCACCATCTGTGATCTTTTATCGTTATTTTCATCTATATATTTGTTTGTGTGTGTCAAATGCATGGTAGTGTGGGCAATGTTTTATTTATTGATTTAATGTACTTTATAAGCATTATTATTGAAAAATATTAGCGTTCTGCACTTCTCCTACCCATATACTATATGTGTGCCAAATTTCATACTCCTCCATTCACGCAATTTTCGTAAAAAGGGGTCCAAAGTTTTGGCATCACGTATTAATATTATAAAGATGTGGGTGTCGAATATAACACCTTCTTTTGTAAATTTCTCAACAACCAACTTTGTGCCAGTCGAAAAACAAAAAAAAATGCATTATTACGTATAAGTCAAAAATCACTCGGATCCTTCCCAATGGGAATGGGACTACCTCTGAATCTTGATCTACCTTTAAAAAAAATCCGTTAGTTATTTGGCCGAGCTCCTTTGCAGAATAGATCATCTGCTTTCCTCCCAGGCAGCTCGTAAAAGGCAAGCACAGGATTAACGTCACTAGCACCGTGAAATCTTTTTCGTAGCCACTCGCCCGTATTGGTACCACCGCCTCACCTATTCCTGCCGCCATTAAGTTAATGCTTGCCGTTGACGTGTTCCGTTTCGGAGAGTAAACTTACTTTTGCTCGAGGCCTTCAGGTTGGCAACGCACCATTACCACCTTTGGGCTCTCTAGGTGTCGTGAATTTCTTTCCATCAGGAAATTTGTATGCTTGTTTGCCTTCCAATATCATAGAAAAAACAAATGACATGCAGAAAAATTGACAACCTCCTCGTTTTTGGAGTCAGTTAAAAATATACATGTATGTAAGTGTGATATTCGCCTTATTGATTTTCGACGTGGCTCAGTCACAAATTCTCTATTTATGGCGAAAGTTCTTTCCAGGTCGTAGCCGAAGTTTTCAGTATCAGCCGACATAATGTATCGATTTGTTTTTCAATGTTTTTGGAGATCTGTAGTGAAATTGTGAAATGTACATTAAAGTTTGTATTACATTTTTAAGATATTTTTTTGGAATGTTTTGCACAAAATTTGTCTTATGTTTTATGTTTGTTTTTTTTAATTTACTTTTTTTTTTATATTGGAAGGCAAACGAGCAGACGGATTTCCTGATGGTAAGAAATTCACGCCGCCTAGAGACACCAAAGGTGATAATGGTGCGTTGCCAACCTGAGACCGGGATATTAAGCCTCAAGCAAAAGTAAGTTTATCGGCTACATTATTCTCCGAACCGGAACACATCATCAGAAAGCACCGCGTTATGACGGTAAGAATAGGTAAGGCAGTGGTACTAATCCTGACGAGTCGCCAATCCCGACGTTTTGAGTAAGTAGCAATAATTGCTCCTCGATATAAATAATATAAGAATTTGTCCCTTAAAGTACGGCCTATAACTGTTGCTATATTTTTTAGTAGTAAAGATATTTATTAAAAACTTTGCATCCCTGTATTGGAAGTGGAACTTCTCAGAGACGTCCAACCGATTTATTTGGTATTTTTATGGATATTCGTAGGCGCATCGGTATTATATTATTAGATCAAATAAATTAGATCATTTTTGTAATTTTAGTTCTTGATATTGAGTTTTACGGACTATCCTACTTATCTTATAGTCGGACTTGACTTCCTGGGGTGCTGGGTTTGATCCCCGGGTCGGGTAACTAAAAAAACTAGCAAATTAATATTTTTAATTTTCCAATAAAGAAACGTTGCCTGGGATTGGATTTGTGCCTGGTTGGTTATATGGCTTGCAACCTTCCATATTGTGGGACTTAGTGTATTCGGCTGGTCGTGAGTGCCCTGGTTGTACCTCTGACTACCTTTTCAGGGATATAGGTGTAGCCAGAATTTTAAGCTTATTGAGTCTAATGGCTATTCTACTCTCCGGACTGGAACACGTCATGGCCACAGAAATAGCTAAGGCGGTTAATACCTATGAAGGCGAGTTGCACCAGAATATTTTATCACAAGTGGTCTTTTTGGTAATGACTCATTTAAACCATGCTCACGTCTTTCGACCTATCAGAGGAGACGTAGAAGGTATTTTACATAGAAGACCCGGAGTAATAAGGTTCTTACTAATATTATTTTTAACATTTGTTTATTTGGATAAGTGCCCTGTTTGTAATATGTGTGTCATCTATCAACCTTGCCTATTCCTGCCATCATAACATCAGTGCTTGCTGTTGACATGTTCCGGTTCGGTGGTTAAGGTAGCCGGTAAAATTACTTTTGCTTGAGGCCTAACTTCCCGGCCTCAACTTGGCAACGCACCAATACCACCTTTGGTGTCTCTAGGCAGCGAATTTCTTACCATCAAGAAATCCGTCTGCTTGTTTGCCTTCCAATATCATAAAAAAACACTTTGTTTTCTTTTGGGGCTAAACAGTGCCGCTAATCGTGGGTGCCCTATTTGCACCTTTAGCTACACCTCTTTGGTAATGCATGCACAAAGATTCTTACTTACTTTAAAACTTGGTGCTACAGAACCCGTTGTAAATAGATGGAGTCACCCTTTCCATTTTTTTTACTCGGCAACTCCATCAAGTCAGTGTTCCGTGCCAGTCGGTGTTCGTCGTTGTTTGTGCCGTTTTTTTTGTAGAACATCGGGAATTGATTGAGCGGTTTGTCTTGCTTCACTTTGCCAGTAATTACGGAGTCATAGTCGGTTCCTTTGAAGTTCTGGTATCGCTTTTGCTCGATTTTCTTTGGGATTGGGTGAGTTTTCAACTTTTCCACTTTACTCAAAGCAATAGTTTTTAAGATGTTATTTAATGCTACAAGAACTTGGTCAATTTGTTTTAAAATGAGGGAATGAAAGAAGAACTAATTATCAATAATAAAATTCTTTGGGAATAGTATTTTCATGATAGTGTAAATACTGTCGTATAATAACGGATTTGTTGATGCTAATAAATAGGTGTTTTTGATAAGAATCTTCTCCTGACAATAACTAACACAATAAGAAATAAGGGGAATTGGTCCATCCGTTTACGTTTGATGCAAGGGAAATAGTAATTTGTTTTTATATATAAAACTAGCAGCCCGCCCAGGCTTTGCACGGGTATAAAATATACACGTAAACCTTCCTCTTCAAATAAAAATGTAATAAAAAAACTGCATCGAAATTCGTTGCGTAGTTTTAAAGATTTAAGCATACAAAGGGACATAAGGACAGAGAAACCGATTTTGTTTTACACTCTGTAGTGATAAGAACAATATGTTCATTATTCTTTTCTTACTGTGGGAGTATCTGTTATATAAAGTTCTTAGGTACATTATGTACAAGTGATAACTATCACCTCCCTTTCCAGGGTACAAGGATGTGAAAGACTATATAGGTCTATATATGTATATATAGATTAATACGTCGATAATAGACATTCACAATGTTAACATTAACTATTACGTTAAATATTCTTTGTTGATACGCATTAAAAATTTTACGACGTAAGCAGTCTTTGATTTGAATAGAGTGAGATTGATTTCAAAAGCCTTTTGTTATATCTCTTTTTTGGCTAATAAAGGATTGAATTTAGATTTTTAAAGCTCCTCGCTACCTGGCGCTCTGAGCAATCGTTCCTCTTGTTCTACCCCAGAGCCTTATACAGAGCCCATTATAGTTTGGTCTGACAATCTTTACTGTATAAAAAATTTAATATTTTTGAAAAATTTAGATAAATTCAAGATAGTTTTTTTCTTGACTAGATACGTGCTGTATAGTCTTGGCCATTCAAAGCTTTTAATGTTATTTCGAGTATCTTTTCTGATTGAATCTACCTAATGCTACTACTTGTTGATTTGGATTCTACACTTTTGGTCAAACTTTTTAGTCTTTAAAGGTCTCTTGATACGATTTTGTTTAGTTTTATTCACCTGTCTTGATGTTTTAATAGAATGTTTCAATTTTCTCAAGGAATTTTGGGATATTTTGCCAAATTTTTAAGTTTGATGAGTCTCTGTTACATGCTGTGCAGTTTGTGCTGTGTTTAGACTATAAAGCATGTGGTCTGGTAGATGACAACATATGTCCTTGGTTTAGTGTTAACATTGGCTTCAAACAGATGTTTGCTGTCAGCATGCTTGCTTGTCTTGTATTTGGACAAATGCCTCCAAAGGCGAAGATCAATGGGTATGCTTAAACAAGTGATGAACTGGTTGCTTTATGTCGATGACGCTGTATTTTTGGGCTCAACACCATTTGAGCCGCGATTACTGGTCACAGTTAAGAGAGGTGATTGTAGAAAAAGAGGCTATTTTTTTATAATATATGCACATATCGTCATGCCAAGTCCCTTTCGGATTAGGCAGTAAGTATCGAGTGCCAAACCTCACGATTCTGACAAACCTGTCTGGCTACCTTCATATTTATTACCCTTTTCATACAAACACGCTGGTTGCGGAGATTCTTGTCATCACCCTCGGATAATATCCGAGCGAGCTGATTATGGAGTGTCAAACTTAGTCTCACCGGGTACTTACATCCATCTACATTAGCATTGTATATCTGCTTTGTCAATCTTTCATCTGTCATTCTTACCACTAGACCGAACCAGTGGAGCCATATTCTTTCTCAATTTAACACCAACACAATCTTTCAATCTCACTCTTTTTCGGATATCACTGTTACGAATGTGATCAGCGAGCATTACACCATAGATTTTCCGTAGCCCTCTCATTTATCTTACTCTCGTGCATTTTCTGACATATACAACTCTCGCTTTCATATAACACCGATGGGTTGAGTACAGGACTACGCAAAGCAAAAAAGTTGGATAAATGCGGACAAAATGTGAATGCTATAGAAAATTTGTGGTGTTATGATTGAGAAAGTGAGATTGAAAAAAGTGTAAAATTGAGAGAGAGAATGGCAGACGAAAGATTGACAAAACAACTATAGGTACTACAATCATAATTTAAATGGATGTAGATACCTACTACAGAGACCTAGGTTGACATTTCATGACCAAAGCGCTAGTAGATTATTTAAAGGCAATATCAAAAAGTATCCAGATCCGTCGTGTTTGTATGAAAATAATAACGATTGAGGAGAAAGCTAAGAAGGCTTACAAGGATTGACACTCGGTACTCTCTGCCTACCCAAATCTTCTGTTAATTTGGAAGACTTTTTGCCACAACAGTTACACGGGTTTCGAAGAATAAATTAAAAAAAAAGCCTCATCTGAAAATCCAGTCCAATATTATGGCACGAAGCTAATCTAACGATGAAACTGGTGAAAACGTGGTAATAGGAACTCATGAAGTTCCCAATATTACTCTAACGTGATTGATATGTTTTGAGTAGTACATCGAAAGTCTGCTTTTAGAGATATCCCTTGCAAAAAGTTTACTATAACTTGTTTGTTAAAAACTAATTTTATTGTAACCAAAGAGTATAATAATATACCTATACAATTGTAGCATTTATCAACATGGTCAAAGAGTAAATTAACTGTCCATAAAGGAAAACATGGTCAACATTACGTCAAATAAAACCTTTTTTTTTAAGTTTATTTGCCCCTTTCTGGGGCCGGCTAAGACCTTTAGGCCATGCTTCCACGTCTTCCGTAATAAGTACTCTTACACAGTCGTTGGTAATATGTCTTTCGTATCGATTATTTTTAAATAGTCATTAGTCACTATTTACAAAGTCACGTCAGGGTCTTGAGTAAAGCGGTGGTCACTTTACACAAACTCACTTTGGGAGATTTGGCGGCACCGAGGAAATTCACGATACACTAATTATTTAGTAATTATTTCATTTGTGCACTTTCACTGAACAAAATTAAACTAATTCCGACCTAAATTAACTAATTTTACTCATAATTTACACAAAGTTCAATAATTACGAAATAACTACGACCATCTTCTTCCACGATGGAGCAAAAACTTACTTTATTTTAACATTTGTCAAGATGGTCAACATTACGTCAAATAAAACCTTTTCTCTTTGACAACAAAATGAGTTTGACAAACGTTGTTTGTTGTCAGTTTAATAATGTGTTGAAAGCATGTTGAAAGAGTATAGTTCTTTCTTTCTTTAGGTTTTGGCCTTCACGTTAGTATTTAGCCATTAGTCAAGTAGAAATTTGCATCA
>NJDC01004052.1:89336-125754 GCA_002245475.1 Calephelis virginiensis
AATTTGTACAAAATGCCACCAAAATTGACTAATATCACTCAATATCAACACGAAATTCAATAATTATGAAAAAACTTCGACCATCTTTTCTCTCGATGGCGCCAAAAACCCCGAGGAATATTTCTTGCCCGTCCTACGCCTTACTATAGTTCTCTTACTAGTCTGTGGCACATTCCAAAGAGTAAAGTAACTGTACATGAAGGGACTCTGGCAGAGTCTGTGGAGTATAATAATATACCTATACAGGACAATGTTTTATATTTTGTGTATCTACCAAAAATTTTAGAGAATTTTAAATTTAAATGTTTTAATTGAAATTAATATTATAATGGTTCATATGTAATGAAATTATATTTTCAAGTTCATTAATTTGCCCTACACATACATGAAAATATCATCAAATCAATAATCTACATACATCTACAGGTATGGAGCTACATACAGGTTTATCATTGTAAGATATTCTTTGGTAAAATCAGCTAGCTAGAATAAAAACGAATTGTTAAAATAAAATCCCGTTAAAAACAAACAGTCTCACAGCTAACTATAAAAATGAACTAGTCGGTAGTTAGTCGAACCCGAGACCTTATGTAGTCAACGCGCGCACCGAAATAATAGACCACGGAAAATACTCATTATTATATCCACCGTTTAGATCCGTTCTGTGTGTAGAATAGATCATCTGCCGTCCTGTCTGGCAGCTCATAAAAGGCGAGTAAAGGCGAAACGGGTCGTTACCAACAAGACCACTGCTGGTACAGTGCTGTGTAGCAACTTGTCCGGGTACTGATCCACTACCTTACCAATTCCTGTCACCATAATGACTGTCATTTTCCGTTCCGGAGTGTAGGGTAGTCGGTAGACTTGCACAATTGGCCTAACAGCCTGGTCACAGGACAGCGACGCACCTACAACATCTATGGTGTTCACAGGCTGCGGTTATGTCATACGATCAGGCGATCCACCTGCTTGTTCGTTGTCATTTACCATAAAAAATATACAAAACCTTATAAAATCCAGAGCAATGGCAAAAGGAGCGGAGTATGAAGTCGAAAGGATGAAAGCGCTGGAAGAACGTATAAAAGCGCCATCCATATGGGGCGCGGTACCCTGCGGAGTCAGGTTCGAAGACTTGCAGGACAGGAGGTATGAAGAAGCGGTGCACTTTCTTAAGAAACATTATTTGACAGAGGAGGTTTGATATTTTTGTACATAAAGCGCAGTAAAACTGTTAAAAGCCCACTTTAATCTTATTACCACGTAGCGATTTATGTCCAGTTCCTATAATCAACGAAACGTAATCTGTAAATTTAAGCATTAGTAGTTTGCTCAAAAGTAACGGAGCGTTACTCAAAAGTAACGGAACGTTACTCAAAAATGTTTAGAGCTAACCGTCGAAAACGAGCAACCGTTGTTAGCAATCTGGTCGTACAAATTTGCTACCATTCGTAATCAAAACGACTTATTTCTTGAACATAGGAACCGTGCATTAATAATTTTATTGAGAAAGGTAGCTCATGATTCTGACATGGATTTTCGTCGAGGTAAATTAAATTAAATGAAATATTTATAAAACACTAGTCTGATCTGTACCAAATTTAAATGAAACCGTCCAGAAGTTATGTCCGACCTTTCTAAGAAAAGCCATCAAAATATGTTCAAGCCGAGTATTCATGTGACAAAAAAAATAACCTACTTCTGTTTGGCGTCGGTTAGAAACAAGTGTAATATGCCTGTCTGTGTCATTGTCTCAACAATTTTTTTAGCAAATCACTTTTTCCATTCAATAAATAAATCCCCCTTCAAAAGTTCGGAGCACATAAAGTTTAGAAATTAAGTTGGACTACCGGTCGCCCTCAGAGACTTAAATTATCTCTGAGTCGTCCATTAAGGCGAATATGTGATTTAATAATAGATTAGGTGCTAATTGCCCTCTCTGAGTGCGGTCGCTATTCATTTTGTATTAAACACCACATTAATGACCAATCAGCTGTCCCGTATTTCGTTCATACTGCGACTGACTTTATGCTTTTATAATTTTATTTTTAAGCCATTCAGATATTTCTGAAATACTTTCATCCAACTCATTGCCGTTTAGGAGTATGGTGTCAAACACACTTATTTATCAAAGAAGAGAATTTTTTTGCACACAAATTGAATCTAACTCCAAAGTAAGCAAATTATGTGCTTGTGTTATAGGTGTTAGCCAACGATTCTAATACATAGAAATACTTAAATATATACCAGAATAAATTTAATAAACACCCAGACTGGGAAATGCATACATCTAATTCTTCATCACACAAATACCTGCGCCCTTCCTGTAGTTAGCCATGTACGCTACCCACTTGACCAACGAGGCGGTCAAATACAGAATACACCTAAATAGTAAAAAAACTCTAATTTATGTGCTTCAAATTTGACTCAGACATTTTTAAGTAGTTAAAAAAGCTTCACTAAAAGGACGTATAGTATTACTATTTAAATTATGCGCTTTGGCTTTACACTTTTTACTCTTTTTACACTTGACACTTTTATTTTTAAACTGGCTGATCTAATCTAAATTTAAGCGAAATGATTAATTATGTGCAATAACAACTCTATATAGATATCTTTAAAGTACATTCGGATTTCCGAAGCTTGACGAAAATAGCCGAAGCGCATAATTTAAATAGTACTACATTGTTAAGGAATATCAGTTGTTCATTTTAAACAACGAACATTTGATACAAGGCAACATTTTAAATCGACATTTTAAACTAATAAAAACTCCACCCGAGAATATCTAATCACGAAGAAATCTCAGTTGTGTATTTTAAATTTGACATCGGGCAATCTTTTAAATTGTTACAAAAAGTTCCACTGAAAGGACTTAATCGTGAAGAAATCTCGTTCGCCTTTTCAATCGTTTAATTTAATTAATTTGTTATCGAATTGAAAAAAATGCTTTCAAAATTTGTGGCATCTTTGTGATTCCTTTGTTCGGATATTGAGTTGAAATCTTTCGTAATAAGAGGTATTTCCAATAATAGGCCTTTGTGGCGAGAAATTTAATAAAAGGCAAAGTAAGAGGTTGTATAATTTGAAAAAGTTTTTAATTTGGTCCAGTATGTTCTATTTTAAATTGCATCTAAATTATATTCGGGTCTGAGTTATATTTTGCAGTTTCAATCGGACATTTAATAGATACGTAGGCTAAAAAGCGCAATGATTTCTTGATCTAGGTAGGCATAGGTTACGTAATGTTTGTAACTGCGTTATCCATTTAAACCATTTAAAGTAAACAATGTCATTCACATTATCATCCCAGCTGATATTTAATTTCCATATTTCTTGTAATATAATTTTTCCATTTGTAGTAAACGGTGCCAGAAAACGATATACGTTAAAAGTAGACATTATCACACTTAGCATATCTCGCTTGGTAGGAATTTCTGTGCCATTTATTATATTTTTAGGTATCTTTTTAAAGGATACCTCTAACCTTTGTGTGTCATCACTTGGATACCATATCTATCTGAGAATTAAATCTGGAAACAAACTATCGGACTTAAGTCGCGGACGTGACCTTGAGTGTTCGGACGTCTAAAAATTATAATATGGCGCTTTGGATGTTTTAGTCACTTAAAAGCGCCCGCGGACGGTATGTGCATATTTATAAGCCGAAATACTCATCTACAGATAATAAATTGAATAAAAGGCAAGGTAAGAGGCAGAATAATTTGAATTTCTAAATTACAATGTGGTTTAATATCTGGTTCAATTTTGCTATTGTAATCATCCCTTCGAATTAAATGGGGAAAAAGCGCAATGATTTCTTAACGTAAGAAATAATACTTAGCCAAAACAGATGCAGAAATTTTAAGCGTCTAGCGTACGCCCATTTACCGTCCCTTCTAATTTGAAAATTGAACTACAATAATGACAAGCAGTGATGCTACGAGGGTGCGAGTCATTTCAAAACTCGAGCTTATAGCAGGAGGATAGTATTCCGCAGTTTAATAAGGCGGCTTTCCTTTTGAAGAGGCTCAGGTTAGAATCAGTTGTAAAAAACATCTATCGTCGTAACGTTATTGTTATTATAGGCTCGTCAAAAGTAACCATTGGTCTATTCAAAATTAACGGTTTTAAATTTCTGTTTCTACGTCTAACGTGATATTTTTTTTAACTTCAATCAACTTTTTACGTTTTAATTTTGATTGACATGCTTTAGTTTTGGATTAAATCAGATCTACTCTCCCAGCGCAATATGAGCCTTTGCTACACGTGTTTAGATTCAAATGGGCATGTCTTTTAGTTAAATAATTTCCAATCTTAATCACTAGAATATGATAATTGTGTGCAATGGTGACATCATACCCCTATGCAGGATATGGAAGTACGTGGCACAGTCTAGGTTTGGAATCTTGATTTCGGTATTATACTTATTTTTAACCGACTTCGAAAAAAGAAGGAGGTTCTCAATTCGGCCAATTCGGCGAAATCAGTGAACATACATAAAAAAATATTTTTTTATGTATGTTCACCGATTTCGCCGAGGTTTCTAAACCGACTTACGTAATTATTGCTTTATTTGATATAAAATAGTTTCGAATTGGTCCCATAAAAAATTGGTTCAGTTAGGCTCATTAGTTTTTATTTTATGAGCATTTTATCTAATTTCACCCATCCCGATGTATATTTTTATTAAATTAAATCATATTATCAATAAACTAAAAAAATAAATTATATAAATATATAAAATAAATAATTTATATTTATATGAATTATGTACTGCCTGTTATTTATATGTGCTATTTACTAATAGGTCTAAAGTCGGCGCAAGCCAATTTAAAACCACATAGTGTAAAACAAAGTCGTTTCCTCTGTCCCTATGTCCCTTTGTTTGCTTAAATCTTTAAAATGTGATTGAAGAGAAAGGTTTATATGTATATTTTATACCCATACGAAGCAGTTCCGGCCGCTAATATAATATAATTATTAGTTTAAGGCTTGGCACCGACTTCAAATCTATTAGTAATTAGCACATATAAATAATAAGTAGTATATAATTAATATAAAGTCTATTATTTTTTACTTTTTAGTTTTGAAGTCGGTTTTTTTAACGTAGTTATTTTTATCACCTTCCATTTGTAGTAATAAATACTAAAAACATGTAGACGATAAGTTTAAGGTTAATTAACAAAGTTACACAAGATGCTTGTGGCAACCACAACTCATCCTCTACACCACAAAGCAACCCACCAATAACTTTGCATAAAGTGTGTGTGCATTTCTTACTATGATTTCACCTTTATAAAAAGTTTTTCCCTATTATCATAATATGCTCTCATTTGCATCATAGAGCTTCACTGCTTTGATTGTCCTAGTGCCCTCGTAACATACGTATTCCTTGAGGAAATATGCGGTAATTTATTATAGCCTTGAAAACTTTTAAGTACTAAAGTCTTACATAAGCTTAAAGGTAGTTTTCAAAGCCTGCGTTACAAAACGTCTGCTCCATAGGGATTAGGTTAATACCAGTTGCTATGTGAACATTTAGTAATTCATTCATTTAAGAGATATTTGCAATAGATAAAAATCAGCATGTTAAAGGAATAATTGCAGTACTTACGTTCCGTGTTGTTCCGGGCTCCTTTGCAGGATAGACCATCTGCCTGCCTGCCAGGCAACTCGTAAAAGGCGAGCATAGGCTTACTGTCACTAACACCGTGACATCCTACTAGGTGGTCGAGTTTCGCAGCGACTCGCCCAGATTGGTACAACCACCTTACGTATTCCTGTCGCCATAACGTCCATTGCTTACAGTTGACATGTTCCGGTTTAGGGTAAGGTTGCCGGTAAACTTACTTTTGCTCGAAGCCTAACATTCCGACCTCAGGTTGGCAATGCACCATTACCACCTGTGGTGTCTCTAGGCGGCTTGAAGTTCTTACCATAAGGAAATCTGTTTGCTTGTTTGCCTCCCAATATAAAAAAAAAGTTTTTAAGTCTGCTTAAGTCGTTAAAAAAAACTGCTATGTTCAATTAGCCACTATACTGTATTGGTTCTGCCTTTACAAAATTTACTAATAACTGACAAAAAATACCAATGAAGCTCTTACTGTTAGAACTATTAGATTTTTCAACAATTTAAAAAGAAAAGTTGCTTTTAATGCATTGCTGCTGCGAATATTGACGCTTGCTTCAAAAATATAACGTACGCTGCAACATCTAAATCATAATAGCCTAAAGTAATGACATCTCTTTCCATCTCAAAACTCTTATCATGTCATTGGTGAAGTCATTTATGTAGCACTATTAATACTTGCTTTACTTTGACACAGCAACACACGCTGCTGTCACTTGTACTGAAAACCGCTTGACGTTACAAACGCCTGCCACGAAAGTCTACCTTAAGTTATGAAGTCTAAACCACATTAGCCTAAAGTAATGTCACCTCCATACATCTTAACGTACACGTTTATTATTTTACCAACACTCAAGCCCAGGGTCCTAAGTTCATTTTGGTGTTCATTACCCTCTAGTGTACATTATTATGAAAGTAAAATAAGGGCGTGGAAACTTGTACTCCCAAGGCAGACATTGTAAATTCGAAGGAGGTTTTACGACTTATGCGAAATTATCTAAGGTGCAATCACCTTTCATAAGCTGAATTTTGGGAAGTTTTGATACTCATTAAAATGTACTAAGCTCTTCCGATGGGAGTAACTACACTTTTTGTATTCTTTTTTATGGGTAATAATTTAGTTGCTAAAAACTTGATGAAACGTGAATTTGAAATCTTGCGTTGAGATGTTTTAAGGGTCAATTATTAAAGTAAAGTAAAAATAATAAATAGGTATAGTATTTTTATGATTGAACTAGCTGCTACCTGCGGCTTCGCCCGCGTTTTCACAGAAACCCGGTGTGCGATCGGGATTAAAAATAGCCTATATGTTAATCTAGGTCACAATCTATCTGTCTTCCAAATTTCAGACAAATCCGTTCAGCCATTCGAGCGTGAAAGACTAACAAACATCCATACATCCATACTTACAAACTTTCGCATTTATAATATTAATAGGATTGGATTAAGAATGGGTGTAACGAAAGTTGAACTTGTGTTAGTTTATGGGAAGTGATGATACAATTCATGGATGCTTGAGGACCGAGGTCCTGCTGAAAACTGAGAAACGCACCAATTATAATTTTTATGTGAACATATCTTCACGCCAAGTTCCTTACCAAGTTGGTAGAGAGTATCGAGTGCCAAACCTCACAATCCTGACAAGCCTGTCTGGCTTCCTCCACATTCATTACCATTTTTATACAAACACGCCGGTTTCGGAGACTCTTGACACCACCCTCGGATAATATTTTTTTCATGTGAACATAGGCAAACATGCACATGGCTCTCCTGATGGTAAGATATGGTCTTATAGATACCGTGATCGTTATAGGTGCGTCGTCTTTCTATGGTCAGGATGTTAGATCTATTTTCACACCCTCCGGATTGGAGGATGACAGTGACACTGACAGCAGGAATAGGTAAAGGGATGAATATGGGCTAGTATATGCACAGTGTGTTATTTTGATTATTACCCCAAATTATTTGAGTATGGGGCCAAAGCCGCACCTAATAATATTATTAGTGGAATTTTCAATATGTAGTAATGAATGATACTATGAAATAATTCATTTTGCTTATTTTTCAGTTGAAAGATCTGTAACATGGTAAACAAACTTTATCGTAGATATCTATCCTATATGTTTAAGACATTGAAAAAGGGTCCATCCTATCATGGCTACTTTCAAGAAAATGTGATGAAACTGAGAATTGTATTTACTATAGGAACTAATAATAAAATAAATATTGGATATTGGATTGGTGCATACCCATGTAACTGGGTAAACGCATAATGAAATTATTTGATTATTTATAATATGTATTGTATATTACGTTACTCAAATTTATTTTTTAATTATTTTTTATTCATAATTTCAACAACGTCTATGCAAACACACACTAACACAAACACAAACACATTAACTCACACACACATACACACACTCACACACACACACACACACACACACACACACACACACACACACAAGCACTAGGGTACGAATGCACGTACTTACGGACAAATAATATTGAATGTTTTAAGAAATATTACCATCTGATAAGGGGTGGGGACCAGAAGATCTATACTGAGAGGCCTACTCAGTTTGTGACTTCTGTCTCCCAGTACAATACTACAAATTTAAGTTGCATGATGTTAAAATCTTTTTTGTGTAAAATTGTAACTTGGGAGAAAACAAGAAAGATTTATTGTTAACTTCTTCTTCAACTATCTATTACTACATCGCGATATGATAATTCCTTTTTTTAAAAAAAGTTAGTCATTCAAGATCGTACCACGTTATTCATTAGATATCGACAAGATAGACAAAAATGAACTGAAAAATCAGTATTAATATTAATATGGGACCACCTCAAAACCATGACCCATCTTTCTAAAAAAACACGTAATCGCGTAATAAACATACAAAACAAATTAGAAAACGTACTGTCGATTTGAGGTTGTATTTTCTGTAAGTCAGAGTAAATATAGTAATTAATAGTTATAATAATAATGTCCTCTGTGGTCAAGAGGTTCAGGTGTTGGGCTTGACTTCATGAGGTCCCGGGTTCGATTCCTGGGTCAGGCAACAAGAAAGAAAATGTGATCTTTCCAATTTTCTAATAAAAAATGTTGCCTGGGATTGGAAGTGTGCCCGGTTAGCGATAGGCTTGCCACCTATCACATTGTGGGACAGTATTTTCGGCTAATCGTGGGTGCCCTGGTTGTGCCTCTGCCTACCACTTCGGGAATATAGGCATGAAGATACTTTTTTTTTAATAATGACACTTAATATTTTTAGATCACATATCGGTCAGTAAAAATAGCTGAAGATAAAGAGGGTACAGATGAGTTCATACACAACGCGAGGATATGGATGAAGGACAAAATGTCAATAGCGGCAGTCAAAGAGGGTACAGACAAGCTGGTGGGGGTCCTGATAATGAGAATACAAGAGAAAAGTAGGTATCCACTAAACTAGTGCTCACGAAAAGGAGTCTAATACTTTCAGGGTTTTCATTGTAAGTCTATTTTTGTCCGTAACTCCTAAAAACCTGTACTAATCTGAATTTAATTCTATCACTAGATTCGCTGACTTGTGTATATGTATATTAGGTATCTTATTAGAATTAAAAAAAATATATAGTTCCCCCTCAACCAGGATTTGTAGTTGAATCTCTTTTATCTCTTACTGACGAATGTTCTTTTTGAGCCCAATGGGCCCAAGTACGGAACTAAAATTGAAATAACTTATTTCCTGCCCGGAAAGAGATCCCCAACATTACCTATACCTGCTCTTATAATGACTCTATTATGTTCCGGTCTGGAGAGGAGGGTACACTTAAGTCTTAAGCAATAGGCCTTCTAAGACAACAAGACAGCGACGCACCCGTAATATCTATAGAGTCTAACAGTCTATAGCAGTGGTTCCCAAAGTTGTTTGGGTTACGACCCATCTAAAAAAAGTTTCTAAAATCGGGATCCACCTCTAGGACACAGGTGACAGTTTACCAATATGAATAAAATACTAAGGTTGAACACATTATTTTATAATTTTAATAATTTATTTATTTAATTAAGTCTTAATTAAATCACTACATCAAAATTAAAAGAAATAAATTGTCGGTCGTGTGGTGTATTATCGGTAGGATGATGTGTTATTCTACAGGCAGGGTCCACTCAATAAGCTTTTGCGACCCACCAGTGGGTTGCGACCCATAGTTTGGGAAACTCTGGTATATAGGCCATGGTTTTCTCTTATCATCAGAAGAGCTGTGTGCTTGATCCCTGACCTCTAACTTAAAAAAGTCTAATAACTGTTCCACTAGTGTAATTTTTCTTATCCACCGTTATAAATACTACCACATAACTATGTCCTGCCAATATGTTGCTAGCGTTTGCTAAGATTCTAGTTTACTAGCAACCCAACAGAGGGTAGGAATAATAATATGCATTAACGTTTAGCATCATTAGGTTAACATCTTTGGTTTCTAGAGGCGACATATACTACTGTTAAAAAAACTGTCTGCTTGCTTGCCTTCTACTTTTTAACCGACTCCAATAACTTATTATTGCTGGTTCTCAATTCGACAGTCTGCTTTTTTTATTTTGTTAATATGTTTGTAGAACGATTACTCGGCCAAAGGCCAACTAATTGTAATTACGATGTGGTTACAAAATGAAATAGTTGGAGTCGGTTTTTGTAGTTTTGTGCTTAATTATTTATAAAACAGTCAAGTTGTTTATTTATTTTATAGAAAGACAGTGAAGTACTTTTTTAAAAAACATGATACCATTTTATATTTAAAAAGAATTTTTAGATAAGCAATGGAACGATTTCCCGGTGGTAAGAAATACATAGAGTCTGTTAACAAAATTTAGTGGCTATGCTAAGCCAGTCTGAGACTTGTGTGTGACTGAATAAGCTTACCATCCCCCTTTCCTCCGGGAACACGACAATTGCGATTTGAGTAAGACGAGTCACAAAAGTCTACCACATAGTGTAAAATGAAACGACAACTGTCTTCTACCGACCACTTGATAGAAAAGCAGTTAGTCTAGATGTCCGAGACGTAATACGGGGCGTATAGTCATTAGCTTCTCGATTTTTTGTGTATCGGTTGTTTTAATTTTATTTAAATATGTTACACCAAAGCAGGATATCCGAATTCCGCTCGTTAGATGTGAGTATTAATTTGTAAGGAAATTTCAAATTTCTATACCAATATGTAACATTTGCAGCAAAAAATCCCACGCAAAATGAAAATCCACTTACTAACGAGCTCCGTGAAATAACAATCGGGAATACCAAAATAGAATACCTTCGCAAAAAATGTCCCGCCGCCTATAGCGGCTGTTTGAAATCTATTTTCGTATCCTCGACGAAAATAATGATGTAGACATCACATACATATTATCTTCTTTTTTTAAACACGTTGTTAATTAATATAGAATAGCTAATTAAATGTACTGTAGTATAAAAATAGAATAATCATTACATGTAATTAATGTTCAAATTATTAGACACAAATGTATTTACACAATACCAATTTTCTGGGAATTATTCGCTGTAATAAAAAATACGTTAGTGCGTACACTGTCTTAAGTTTCGTTAAAACTTTACCACTTTTCAAGTCTATACCATAAATAAATAGTAGTTGGATTATTAGATAAATAAAAGGACAAAAAAATACATTAAAAGCACCCTGACTGTATCACTAAATTATTCGTACAAAGTAAAAATATGAAATTAAATATGTTTTAATTTAATATTTTCATGAATCGTATTTTTATTGTCATTAACCAAATTCACTAAACATGACAGCAAAAATAAAAAAAAAAATTAAATAGTCAAATTGGTACAGAATGCCCACTTAAAGAAATGTGAAATGTAATAAAGTGTGGTAAAATAACTACATCAAAGGGGAATATCTCAGTATTAATTGAGTCATGGTGTACCTCAAATCTGGTTTCCAGTATTCCTCAATTGTCAGGTACAACTTTTAGCCTGTCCACAAAGAGCGTTTTGCGCGTGTAGCCGCTAGCGCGTAGCAAGTTATGTTGCGTCCAAGTATCGCGTTCTACGCGCGTAGCTATGTAGAGAGGGAGTTGAATTCCTTTTTGGATTATTTGGATTCAATAGTCTGTTACTGGAATAAAGAGGTTGTATTGTGGCTTGTATACCGCCTATGAAAACGTCATAAACGACAAGAAAGTAGATGATTAAGCGTAAATCAAATTCTTCGAATAAAATGTCTCGAATATAATTCTAAAAACTATTTTAGAATTATAAAGACGCATTACAAGTACTCAATGTATGGTCTTAGTGAAATAAATTGTTAATTTGTAACTTATCTTCACGCCATGTCCTTTGCGTAATGGGCAGAGTACCGAGTGTCAAGTGTCACGATCCTTGCAGATCTGTCTTGCTTCCTCCACATTCATTACTCTTTTCATACAAATGCACTGTTTGTGCATTTGTGCAAAATGTCTGTTTTATCAATCTTTCATTTTTCACATGAAGGAATCAAGATACCATGCCCTAACTAAATAATTATTTTATTCTATTCTTTTTTACTTTATTAATAAATAAATTCGTATCAAAGGGTGTAACAACTTCTTTTTGCTTGTTTGCTTGTTTGCCTTCCAATATCATAAAAAAAATCTGTCTGCAAATCATAAAAAAAAATCTGTCTGCAAAAAGCACACGGATATGACTTCGCTGACCTCTTAGGTTAAATAACTAGATTTGAAACTAATACGTCCACACTCCACATGCCACTTACCCAAACGTTCTTTCTGGACGCAGCAAGGGTGCTTGAGTATTCGCATGTAGTCTAACCCGCTCACAGCAAGCGTTTTACGCGCGTATCAGGAAACGTGACGCACTATCTGGACGGGTTCTATGTTGCTCAAATATCTAGTATACACGCGTATGTCTGTGTACGTAGGTGCACGCGCGTAAAACGCTCTTTCTTGGTAGGTAGGCTTTTACAGCTTTTGGCAACGTTGAACATTGAAGTACTAAACTTATAATGACATTAAAATATATTCAAAAAGACCTGTCTATCTCAAGTTTTAATATAGGTCCTTGATCCGTATCGATTTGGGTAAATTCGCTCTTCCTGTATCGATGGTCATAACATTAGGAAGGGGTGCCTTCAATGCTTTGAGCCAAAATTTTTACTATATGCGTAAAAAGAAACCAGATTCAGCTTTAGCGTGTTATATTTGGCCCAGTTCTAGAGCGTATGTCTCAAACATAATAAATTATTGAAACATAAACTAATATAAATTGGAAAGTCTGTCTTTTTGTCTACTACGCTTTTACATCTAAACTACTATACCGATTTTGATAAATTTTATATACATATAGTCAACAAAGACATAATACGTTAGAACACACAGCAAAAAACTGCCAATAATTATTTGTAATGATAATTAAAAAAAAATAAACTAAAATATATAAATAGCTTTTCTATATGCTGGTCTGGGGCCCATACTATATCTACCTCGCTGCCTGTCAGAGAAGAATAAATGCACAGTACAATAAGTCAATCAGATATAATATATAATAAAATAATAGCTTTCGTACGCCTGTCCTTTGTGCACCGCAAGGTTCCAAACTATCTCCAAAAGGTGAAATAAGACAGACGTGTAGATTTATTTTAGTGGTTATAATATTACGGTGGAGTTTTTATCCTTTACATAAATACATATTCTATTTGTATTCTGACGCAACGTCACAAATTTATGTGGCCGCTTAAAACTCGGAAGGTCGTGGATATAAATCTAGCTGCAGATGAATTGCCTGGTATCTATAGAAAAGTTATCTATTTTATTGTTTTTTTTTTGCATATCATGAACAAACTTAGTTTCTTAGTTGGGAATTAATGGTGATGTGAGCAATACACTGAAAATTTTATTAAATCTTACGCAATTAGGAAAAAAAATAAGACCTTTCCAGAATTGTTTTTTTTAAGAATTGGTATTTTTATGAGTAGGACCTTTTAAGAATTGGTCCTTTTGAAAATTAGGCCTTTTAAGAAATATGTCGAACCAGCCCTTTTATAAGCTGTTAGCCATTTTAAGAATTAAGCATTTACCGACTAAGCTAAATGCACAAATGCGGTCAATGAATGGAGAATTAAGTACTGATCGATTCCTAGAATGTCGAACCGTTAATAAACCTTTAATCAATTTAATCAATTTAAAAAAACAAATTATCGATAAACCAAATAAAGTACTGGGGGGGGGGTGTAATTTAAGTTAAGTTTAAAATAAAGATATTTCGATATGATAAATAAGCAAAAAATGCATATTTTAATACAAATGAACAGTAAAAAAATTAAAATAATAAAAGTTTTGGAAATGCCTGTACTTTTTCTACGTCATATAGACGCACTACCAGTCAAACTAATTAACGGGATAAAAACATCTCGTTGATTAGACCAATCTATCCAGGAATCTGACCAATGGGAAGTCTAAAGCGGTTTAGCTTTAGACTTCAAGCTTTAGACTTATTTCCTAACTATAACACAACAATAAGCTGATCTAATAAATTTTATCTGTATAGTGCTACCATTATCTCTCGTATTCACTAAATTTCTGGTTAAGAGTTTTACCTAGAAAATATCGATAAAAAAATTTGGTAATGGGAATATCATCTTCGGTGTTCACACTTCAGAAACTGACAGCGGATTGCGGAATGACGTTTCACGAAAGCGGGGTTTAGCACCGATTTTGACGAGTGGACATATATAAGTTGGTAGCACTATACTTTAATATTTAGGGTTGACATTACAGGCAGCTTTTAGCTTATTTTAGGGGTGTTACTGTGCAGCTTAGGTACATTCAAGCGGCGCACCTTTTTGTTTGCTTAATAATCTTGTATGTAAAAAGGTTATTTAAAACAGTAAAGAATAAAATAATATTATCAGGGGCATTAGACCAAGTATTGTTAGGAGAAGAGCAGGTTCTGTACGATAGTACATATTATTCTGTGCTATAAGAGCCTTTTTCATATCGTCATAACTTTCAATTTTGACATAACTTTCAAGACAAACAGAAAAATGAAAGATAAGAAAGTTTATGACTTAGACCATACAATTTGTGTGTAAATTGGATTCGAAGTAGTCGACAGGGATCGGTCTGTATTAGGGGGAATTGTTAATAATGTCGCGATAGTGAAGAAGGAAAGGTGTGCTTCAAATTGGGATATTGTTCGCCTTAAAATGGATGCCATCTTAATAGAGACCTATTTTAGTTCACTATTTTCGTCTTTTTGTGGACATTTTTAGAATTTTGCAACTAATGTCAAATATGTTTAAAATGAAAGCACCTTAAGTACGTAACAAGTGAGTTTGCTTTTATTGTCACTAGTAATGTGATTGTAAAACTAAAGCTGGAAACAATCTATCGGACGTGGCTGACGGACGCATCTGACAGCCGCGACTTACAGATTATCTAGGTAATGAAAGTACATCGAGCCTTACAAACTGTCGGACGTAAGTCGCGGACGTGGCCTTGAATGCTCGGACGTTCAAAGTACATATATCTGGCGCGGTGGATGTTTTATATCAGCTTTAAGCGTCTGCGGACGGCATGTTTTTTACATGCCGTCTTCTACTTATCGGTCGCGGCTGATATATTTCCAACTTAATGCTCGCGTATTACAAATTGCATTTCGCGTGGTCATCTCAACATGCTTGACCGGATTGATTGATTTTTCTAGTCTCTTGTCTTTTATTTCTTGGTTATTATCAAGAGAATGTCCTAGTACTTTACCTTAAGGCCAGGAAATGCAAGAAAAATTGGAAAAACAATACTTTATTTTCTTCACTACAAACTGTTAGTAGCTGTATCAAGCGATACGAGGTTCGCGGGATCGGCTTGTGAATAAATAAATATCCAAGGACGCATTACACAAATTGATCTTAACCCCAAAGTATACTATACTACTATATCATATACTTGTCCAAATATATTAATAACCTTACCTATTCTTACTGACGTAGCGTCAGTGTTTACCGATGATGTTCCTATTGAGGTTGAGGCAGACGATTAAGCAGTATATGTCATTTTTTTCGAAATGACAAATGTATTGCCAATTTCGTGGTGTTTACATCAACAGACTTTGTGGATCGAGCAGAGTGCTCAGCCCGAGAGATCATTATTTTAATGGATTGTGCTGTTCCCTACATCATCAGGAAAGAGGGCTGTCTCCCAGGAGACCGTACCTAGACTTGGTGTTGCGTGCTGGTTACTGGGTGGGTTGATTGGAGGAGCAGTGGCGTGCCATACGGCGTTAGGCGTAGGGCGGGCAAGAAATATTCCTCGGGCTTTTGGCGCCTTCGAGAGAAAAGATGGTTGAAGTTTTTCATAATTATTGAATTTCGTGTTAATATTGAGTGAAATTAGTCAATTTTGGTGGCATTTTGCACAATTTTGTTCAGTGAAAGTGCACAAATGAAATAATCATGAAGAAATTAGCGTATCGTATATTTCCTCGTTGCCGCCAAATCTCATTACATGAGCTTGTGTAAAAAGGCCACCGCTATACCCAAGAGCCTGACATGACTTACTGACGACTTATGACTGATAACTAGACTTGGGCATAACCGTTATATTTTTCTAATGCATTATACGTTATATTATATTTTTATAACTGTTGTTTTAAACTGTTATAATATATATTATATTATTTTATCGTATTGAAGACGCAACGATGTAGGGTCTAATAGCAGTAATAGCACTCAACATTGTCCACAGTAAAATAGCTCCAAACGGCAGCATTACGCGTCCGCGACATTTTTTACAATTAAATTACAACATTTACAAAATATATTTACACACACATTAATGTAGGTATTATTTATATTTATAGTCTTTTCACATTTACAACTACCTTTTAAATCACTCGCTTTACATTTACAACAAAAAAACAACGTCCAGCCTTACGCGACGTAAGTTCGCAATCAAAACAAACTAAAACTTCAAACTAACGAAAATTTAGCAGTGAATACACGAACGAAGCTCACACTAATATAAAATCAAAACAATTATAATTTATGTTAGCGTTATATTTTCATGTAAGTAAAATTTGTTTTTGTTACTAGTGATATAACGTTCATATTTATGTGACGCGTAATGCGACGTGAAGTCCGTCAACATTATTTTATTTTGACCTTGCTCTAAGTTAGACACAAGTCACTGTCACTGCACTGTCAGACGAATAACTAATGTTGCCGAGTAATAATAAATATTATAACAGTTAGCGTTGAAAATAAATAACGATTAGATCGTTAGAACTTTATATTAAAATATATTATCTGTTGTATGTTATAACGCCCAAGTCTACTGATAACTAAACGGTGCGTTGGTCACCGATAGCTCGATGCGAACAGGTTTTTTTAAACATAATGGCAGAGCTAAAGCTAGGGCTACACTGGGTTATAATAAAAAGAAATGAAATCAGACAATTTTTTATGTGAAATATTTTTGTTGATGTGAAAAATAATGTGAAAATATATATTACATGTACTTTTTTGGTATTTGAGAGGTACTGGTGTCTGAACTAGGAGACCTGTATGACAGATCACCAACTAATTATAATTGATACAAAATTTGATGCAAATTTCTTCTTGACTAATGGCAAAATACTAACGAGATTGCCAAAATCTAAAGAAAGAAAAGAAAAATATTCCTCGCCGGTTACGTAGTAGTGTATTTTTGTGATAGGTGAGTTTGTGTTGGGATTAGGTGGAAGGCTGGTGTAGGCTGCCGTGATTGAACCGGCGGGATCCGCTAGAACATGACGGGTGTACGTAATCTTGTGTATACGATGGCAATGCATCAGTAACATCTTTGGTCTCGAGGTATTTCTATTTTAGCACCTGCTCTTTGCTTGGGTTAAATTTCTATAAATTTTAAAGAACAGGTTACAGGTTCATTTTTTTTTTGAAATTTATAGAAATCTTTAGTCTCTACCGTCGATGGCTGTATTTTCGCATTCCAAGAGTTACCAGCTTGCTCTAATTTTACAACATAAGTAATTATAAAATTAAAAATGTTCTATGAACCCCGACACACCCTTTTCATTTAGTTTGTCTGTTTGTTTGTATCTTCACACCCATATCTCCAAAGTTTTAGACAGAGGCACAACCATGGCACCCACCGTTTAGCCGAATACATTAAGCCCCACAATGGGATAGGTGGCAAGCTTATCGACAACCGGGCACATATCCTAACCCGGGTAACGTATTTTTTTTAGAAAATTGAAAATGCACATTTTCTATTCGTTTTGCAGCTCGACCCGGGGATTGAACCCGGGATCTCAAGATATCAAGTCTGACGCCGGGCAGCTAGACCACAAAGGCGATACCGTTTCCATAATATAGCTAAGAAGAACCATGTCTATCACATCAGCTTCCACACGAAAAATCCTCATACAAATCGGTTTATCTTTTCATAAATTATGTCGTTACAGACACGCACACATACACAAATACACACACACACACACACACACACACACACACACACACACACACACACCCAAACATAAACAAACACGTCGAATTTGTAGCACCACTCTTTTTTCTATCTGGGATAAGATTATGTTCTAAAATTCAATTATTTGTCAAATATTTAATGGCATCCTCAATTTGCAAATTCTTAATTAAGAGACTACTATGTAAAATATTAAGTATATTGTAATGGTTTTTCTATCTAAGTCTGTATAATGTGACGGTTATAAAAGCACGATATACTCGTAGTATACGATTTTTTTGTTACGACTTATGTGACACTTCTCCAGCTATGGTACTACCTCTGTATATGCTTCCTGCCGTCATACAATATCTATAATTGGTACGTCATTGTTTTGTAGTTGGCAAACAAGCTTTAGCTGTACAAAAATCGGCTTTACCAACTTTAAACACTTTTCTAATTACAATTGTACTTTTTCACATCGATTACAATTAACAATGAAGTCAACTTGTTAACTAAAAAAAAACGTGTGTATACAATGGAATTCCACCAAGTGCGGACGATAGCAAGTATAGATTCTACGATATAGTACCTACGTCGAATATAAAATTGATTTTGATTTTTTTTATTTTGAAAACGAATAATATTACAATGTCTTAACATACGAAAAATATTTTATACTATTTTTTCTAAATGTAACCATTGTTACCTGTAATATATGTATATCAGTGTGTGAAGAAACTTCGCAGATAGTATATAGGTATGATATGGTTTTGGACACCTAAATAAATAAAAAGTTTAACATTAGTTTAAGTAACGATTGTAAAGGAATACTTACACTCCACTCCACTCGTCCGTTGGCGAAATGATCTAGTAAATCTTTCCCTGTGTTGGTCTGCGCTCCTTTGCAAAATAGACCATCTGCCTTCCTGCTAGGCAGCTCGTAAAATGCGAGCATAAGCTTACCGTCACTAACACCGTGACATCCTACTAGGTGGTAGAGCTTGCCAGCAACTCGCCCGGATTGGTACCACCGCCTTACCTGTTCCTGCCGCCATAACGTCAGTGCTTGCCGTTGACATGTTCCGGTTCGGAGAGTAAGGTAGCCGGTTAACTTACTTTTGCTCTAGGCATATAATTTCGGCCACGGCAGCGCACAATTACCACCTTTGGTGTCTCTAGGTGGCGTGAATTTCTTACCATTAGAAAATCCGTCTGCTTGTTGCCTTCCAATATTGTAAAAAAAAACAGTAAGTAATAGTATCTTCACACCGGTATCCCCGAAGAGGTAGGTAGAGGCACAAGCTTACAATAAATACTTGAGAAAGTGATAATTTTCAGGTGCATTTTCCAGAACATTCAGTCGAGTGAAAATTACATACAATGAACTCTATACAAAGGTGATCACGTTTTATAGGGAAATTGAGAAGGCGGTGAATATCTTTGAAAAACTGGATGTCAGGCGCTACTTCAAGATATACGTGCTGACTCTGAAGCCAAGATACCGGCATCGAGGTAAAAGACTATAACCAACAAACTTCTTTAATTTAAGCGCAATAAAAATGCTAAGTACCGACTCTACGTATACAAAATAAGTATTTCCCTTAATTTGGTTCCATCATTAGATTTGTTGGCAATGAAGTATTAAGTCCGCTCTTTTAAACAAAAAATGATTTCTGACATCGTTTCTAAATTGCGGAGAAATCGATTAACATATAATTTTTTTTAATGATTTTGGAAGGCAAACAAGCAGACGGATTTCTTTGATGAAAAGAAATTTACGCCGCCTAGAGACACCAAAGGTGGTAATGGTGCGTTGCCAACCTGAGGCCAGGATGTTAGGCCTCGAGCAAAAGTAAGTTTACCGGCTACCTTACCCTCTAAACCGGAACACGTCATGATGTTATGGCGGCAGGAATAGGTAAGGCGGTGGTACGAATCCGGGTGAGTCGCTGCGAAACTCTATCACCTAGTCGGATGTCACGGTGTTAGTGACGGTAAGCCTGTACTCGCCTTTTACGAGCTGCCTGGCAGGAAGGCAGATGGTCTATTCTGCAAAGGAGCCCGGACCAACAAGGGGAAAAAATAAAAACGGGAATTATAAAAAAAATTACTCGAACACAAAACCACATTTTTTCAAAATCGGTTAAAACCATTAATAGCCCTATTTAAGTAAATAGCTTGTCCAGAGTCAAGGCTTCGTCTCTGTGATCGGATGGGTCGCTTTTAGCTTTAACTTAGGTCTCGGGTGTAGTTCCCAGGGTTCCCAGTTATTTTCAAGGTAGGCATTAGCTCACTTGTCTTGTCACTAACATCAATGCTCGCCTTTGTCGTATTTGTATTTGAGAGCAGGGTAGCTGGCTAACTTAGGAACAGGTATCCTGACTTCATGGCGGCAAAGCAGCCTTATAACTTTTAGTGTCTTTAGATTTAAAACAGTACATGAACTTTTTGAAGTGAAAACTTCGTTAGCGGCGTGCGTTGCGATTTGTTTTGGAATGGGTAAAAACTTCTAAACTCGCGTCAGGACAATGTTCGTGTTGTCATGTTTGTGTACGATAGTGCAATAAATGAATATTGTTTTCTAGAACATAAATGATAGTGCTTTCATAGTGATAATCAGAGCAATTCGTCCAAAATTATTCCCTAACCATTGCAAAATATCAAAAATGCACAACGTTAATATTCAAGTTTTCACTTAAGCCAGCACTCGCGGAGTGCAAACCGTCGTTTTTTTTAAATCAGGAAATCTCGCTTTTTGTCTTTATCGCCTCTGTAGTCTAGCGGTCCGGGTGTTGGACTTGACTGCATGAGGTCCCGGGTTCGAATCCCGGGTCGGCCAACATAAAGAAAATGGGTTTTTCCAATTTTCCAATGTGCCTGGCTGGCGATAGGCTTGCCACCTATCACATTGTGGGAATTATTGTCTTCGGCTAGTCGTGGGTGCCTTGGTTGTACCTCTGCCTACTTCTTCGGGGATATGGGCGTGAAGATACTTTTGTTTCTGCATTTTCAATACTATGAAAAATATAAAAAATATGATACTTATTTGGTCTCCATAAATTCTAATTCACAATGTCGTTAAAATATGAATATGCCTTCATATTTTTACCTAACATCTGATCGCACCATAGAATATGTTCTATAAATTATTAATAACATTGATAAAGAAGCCGTGACACAGCTTTATGTCGCTTTGTGCAACGACTCTTCACGCCCATATTCCCGAAGAGGTAGGCAGAAGTACAACCAGGGCCCCCATGTCTAGCCCTAGACATTAGGTGTGGGACTTAGTTTTTTTATTGTGATAGGTGGCAAGTCTATCGATAACAGGGCATATATCCAATCCCGGACGAATTTTATTACAAAATTGAAAAATCACATTTTAAATTTTTTGCTGTTTCCCGAACCGGGGATAGAACTAGGGACCTCAAGAAGTCAAGTCCATCCCGAACTGATGCGTATTTTAATTTTATAACGTTTAGCGCTTCTCAAGCTATTCAGAAGCTAGTGGGTAGTAAAAATATCAGCATAAGTTATTAACGAAATTGTAACGTAACAAAATTATGTATTTCATTCTTTATCGTTCACATTTTTGACAAAAAACATGGAAATAGAAATGCACAAAAGGTGTACAGATTTGTAGACAACCCTAAAATTAGAAACAGTGGAAAACATCATGTACAATCAATTTACATATATAAAAAAAACGCGCTAGTTACGCTATTTATATCTAACTTAAGGACGCTTAGAACCAGGAGAAGGACAAAGGGTAAATTTTATCCCGTTCAAAGCTGAGGAAACTATGATAAATGACATTTTACTTTTTCCTATACAAACTAAACGGGTGGAACGAAGTTTGCCGTAGCAGATAATAAAAAATAAACATACCTAAGTAAATAATTGAAATGTAATAATGACGCATTAATGATTATAACACATTATAAAATAATTAACACAAAATAAATCAATATAAATAAGACATCTAATGGACAAAAATGATTATGTAAGTCTTCAGCAATATTCTTTCAACGGCTTTTTAAAGATAGATTGGAAAGGGCCATATCGAACCTCAAGAGGAAGTGAATTCCATAGTTTGACTGAACGCAAGGTAAAATATATTTTAAAAATTATGAAAATTTCAAGTCTTCAACAGTAATAATAAGTACGTATTATTGTCCAGTATAATACTACATTGTAATAAAATTCGAATAACAGTTTGTGGAAACATATTTTCAACAATATTTTTATCTTTAAAGCTTTAGGAAAATAAATAATCACGAAAAATTCAAATATCAAAAATAACCTTTTAATTTTTAAAAGTCGAGGGGAGAAATTATAAACAAAATTACATTAAAAAACTTAGAGCTTAAAATGACTAAGGTCTGGCCATGAAATAGAGTGATAGCTCAGGATCGCTGGATTCTGGACTATTACTCCAGTGACGTGCTGTTAGCGTTACTTACTGCTGTAGCATGCAGCTACAAAGGACGTTATAGCTAAGAATTGAGACTTAACTGTCCGATTGCCATCAGCTAATGGTACTAATATGCTAATGCACGCCAAGCGTAAACATGTTGTTGACAAATTGATGGCCTTTTCTCACTACATGAATGTTAACGTTGTAAATAAATATTTTTGAAATGATCCTCTCCATATTCAATATAAGTTAACCTGTTTTGGTTGATGTTTTAATAGATAAATTGGGAAATAGCATTCAGAAAACAACTATTTCACTAAACTGGTTATTTTCTTTTGAGGTCTTTATGATTTATTTTACTCATCTTCATCAAGTCTTAACAAGTAATAAATAAATATTAACGTTTACTATTTATAACTAGCTGACATCCCGACCTTCGTTAGCTTGACATTAACAGCGACTAACAGTGAGAATGAAAAAAAAAAGTATTGTTTTTCCTATTTTCCCTGCAATTTAACCGGTTTTTCTCTTCACAAGAAGCTTCTCCCGACAATGACATTAGCCGAAAAAAATAATTATCAAAACTGGTTAATCCGATTACATGTGATGCGATGACTACGACAAATTAAATACACATATGTTTTAATATTCCATTGCAAACCAAAAAGCCATGTCCATGCCATGTCTGACGAATAACAAGAAAAGTTCATTGCAATATAGACGATGCTGAATTTGGCGTTGTTGTCTAAAAGACTTTATGTTAAGTCTTAAACTATATTTTGCTATCACAATATAATATTATAATATGTCTTGTGTATATTAAAGATTACACAGATTATTATCTTTAATTAATTACTTTAGGAATTATAAGTATTCCTACCGAACTATGCATAGGACGTGGGTTTAGCGTAATATTCAAGCTGGACCTTGGTTTATAAAATCAAGTGATTGATAAAATAACAAACCTCTTTTATCATCAGCCGGAGAACGTCCACTGCTGGACAAAGGCGTCCGGTAGTTCCGGTCCCCCAAAGAGCGCCACAAATCACGATCACCAGCCGCTTGTAACCAGCGACTCCCCGCGACTTTGACCAAATCATCAGTCCACCGGGTGGGAGGTCGTCCAACACTACGACCTCCGGTACGGGGCCGCCACTCGAGAACATTTCTTCCCCAGCGGTTATCGGTTCTGCGAGCCTGCGAGTGGCCTGCCCATTGCCACTTCAGCTTGCTGACTCTCTGGACTATGTTGATTACTCTCGTTCTCTTGCGGATCACCGAATTACGGATCATATCTCGCAGAGAAACATCGAGCATAGCTTTCTCCATAGCATGCTGAGCGACTCTGAGACGCTGTAATGACTGAAGCGCCGCCCATGTCTCAACTGAATCGAAGGCTTTCTACACAACTGGCTGTCCACAAACGCTACACATAATGACCGATTATACTCCTCGGTCTTCTGTATAATCTGGCGCAGCGTATGAATGAGGTCCACGGTGCTAAAGCCTTTACGGAACCCTGCTTGTTTCGGAGGTTGGAAATCATTCAACCTGCGTGATAGTCGGTTCATGATGAGCCTTGAAAACAATTTGTAAACGTGACTCAGAAGTGAGATGGGTCTATAATTTTTCAACAACGTTTTATCACGGAGCAGAGCGGGCCAAGGTTTTTGTAGTTTGTCATTTGGGGGGTTTTGCCATAATCCCTACGCTTGGCTAGCGGGTTGGGGATCAACAGTTGGGTGGAAGTTTTCACAAGAACGCAGCTGCCCGTCCTGCGTCAGCAATTTTACTTCCACCCACCTTGGAACGGTTTGACCGCCGATCGTCGGTTGACTGATTGCGCTGGTGGTACATACCACACAGTGGGCGGTGGGGTCGTCACTTTTACAAAAATTGAAAACCTTTTTACAAAAATTGAATAAGAACCACCAAATCTTTGAAAGAGTGTCTAATCTCAAGGTATCTAATGAAAGGTATGAAATGAAAAAGAAATGCGTGATTTACTTTCAATCGCCAGCAAAGTAAGCAGTGGTGCGAATAGGCCCTGTATAAGGAAACTGGAACGAGAGGATGTTGGTAGAGAATGGCTATTTGTATGAGAATATTCATTGGGAAAATATTATGTTCTGAAGTATAATGAATGAGAAGAGGAATATAAAATATTGTGTTTAAAACAAATGTGTTGATCTCTTTAAATATCACAACGTTCGCAGAGTGAATGTAAATTTGTAAGATATTATGTAATGTCTGCAAGCTTCAAACTTCACTCATAATTTAGGCTAATTTTGAATATACGTATCCGTCTAAGATATACATTTTCTAAACTTAAAGATTATATTTCTTAAAGAAACGTGTACATTAGGGGTAAACAAATATGAGAAAATCTATTATTTATTTTGTAATACCATTGCCATGAAAAGAAATTGAGTAATGTTTCAAATCAGATATAACAATTTTATTATTTCTTTTGCTTTACAATGTTTTGATTTATTTTGATGTTATTTATAAAATTGTAACTTTGTGAATTATATTAATTGTTAATCTTTAGCATGTGACGTCTTGGTCCGGGCTCCTTTGCAGAATAGACCATTTGCCTTCCTTGCCAGGCAGCTCGTAAAATGCAAGTATAGGCTCACCGTCTCTAACACCGTGACATCTGACTAGGTGGTAGAGTTTAGCAGCGACTCACCCGGATTGGTACCACCGCCTTACCTATTCCTGCCGCCATAAAGTCATGACGTGTTCCGGTTCGGAGGGTAAGGTAGCCGGTAGCCTTTTGCTCGAGTACTAACACCCTGGCCTCAGGTTGGCAACTCACCATTACCACCTTTGGTGTATCTAGGCGGCGTGAATTTCTTTCCATCAGGAAATCCGACTGCTTGTTTGCCTTCTAATATCATAGTTTGCCTTCTAATATCATAAAAAAAATGAAAATCATATAAGAGTGCCGCGGTTTAGTCATGAAAGCAGCAGACAGACATACAGACAAACTTAAAAGACGTAGCCTTTGCAGAATACGGACATACCTGCCAAAAGGCTGATAAGTAAGGAGCATAGACATTTGGCCTAAGTAGTAATCTTACGACTCGCGCTGTTTGACGCCACCGTTTACATTGTTCTAGTACTTGTCGTTTTCCATCTTGGAAAATTAAGTATCTGAAAACCTCTCTGATGCATGAGATTTAACTTCTGAACCTTAGGATCCGTAATGGCTAAGGTAGACAGCGTGAAAATAAATCAGATAATAAAGTTTTTAATTGTGGGGGTTATTTACTGCTTGAGAAGTTTTCAAGACTTATCATATAAACCCAAACATAATAGCTACTTTACGCCTTCATCATCATATCAACTCCATTATATCCTAACATTTCATTCCAAAAATAGACTTAATTAGTTTAAGCTGTGTGGTAATTAAGTAGCAAAACCTGGACATACAAACTTTTATTACAAATAAAATCTCACAAAAATACTTATGCAAAAAAAGTATCTTCACGCCCATATCCCCGAAGAGGTAGGCACAAACGCAGAGGCACAAACACTAGCCATAACATCCATGACTAGCCGAAGACACTAAGTCCCACAATGTGATATGTGGCTAGCCTATCGCCAACCGGGCACATCCAATCCCGGGCAACATTATTTTTATTAGAAAATTGAAAATTCTCATTTTCTAGTTTTTTATTTGCCCGACCTGGGGATCGAACCCGGGACCTCAAGAAGTCAAGTACGACGCCGGACCGCTAGATCACAGAGGCGGTCATTTATGGTATTTAATATAGTCATTCTATAGGGATAGCCAAGGAGATGTTGAAAGCAGCCATAGCCCTCAGTGAGAGTGCCAGTGTACCAGTCATAGCGTCCATCTTCTGTACTAGTCGTGGTCATCAGATCGCTGAGGAGTTGGGGTTTGAGAAATACAGTGAGCTCTACTACACCAAATATTTGGTTAACGACGAGGTGAGGTTTTATATAATTGACTAAGTAACCCGACACATACTGCCTTTACTGTAAATATTGAATTAAAATAAGCGTATTTTTTTTTATAATAACTTTTTACATTCAATAATTACCACAAAAAAAAAACTAGTGAAATCGTTACATCCCTTCAGGTGTGATGCGGTGACCATAGGAAGTAGAGATTTATTTTTAACCCCCAAAGGGTAAAGATAGATAGGGTATTATTAGTTTTACGTGTATGTGTGTGTGTGTGTGAGACGATTTTCAGCTACATTAAATGTAGGTGTTGGTAGGGGTTGTTGAAAATTTAAAATTTTAGTGTATTATAACATTATTATTCAAAACTTTTAGTAAAATTGTAATCTAAGAAGTTGAATATGTTTAAAATTAAAAAAGTTAAAATTGTCATGTATTCCCCATTTTTGGGTTCTTGTTTACGACATGAAAAACTTGAATGCAATTTGCTGTTTTTTTAAAAGATAGTGTTTTGGGACACGGGCGAGGGTAACTACGGAGCAGCGTTGATGGCATACAGAATACCCAGCGTCGAGGAGCCACAGGAATTGCAAGCATCACTCTCGTCCAGGTTTAACATCCAAGCTCAGGAAGGTGTAGAAGAGGAGGAGGATGAAACATAAATAGGTACTTCCGTAAAATACTTACTCTCCTAAGAGACAATTGGTAGGAAGCAACCGTCTACAGTTCCTTAACCATATCCAAAGATATTTGTTTATTTAAGGATGGAGTCACTTCGTCAGTTTAGGGGTTAGCGTTCATGCTTAACTGCACCGACAACTGCGAGGCTCGGTTTCGATCCCTGACGGTGCAGACATTTGGGTGATGAACATTTAGATGTCTGTATTTCCGGTTCGGGGTGTTTCTTAAAATTATTCTGCTATCTATTTAGGTATTTATATGTACTAGTGGTCGCCCATTGGTCATAATTCGACCATAATAAATTTTAATATCTAGTTGATAAGATCGCCATCTTCATTTCTCAAAACCAACTACTTGGTTTTCCTGAATAATTAGCGCGCCATCTATGATCTTTTATCGACAACATCAATATATTTGTTAGTGTATCAAATGCATGGTAGTGTGGGTAATGTTTTATTTATTGATTTAATGTACTTTATAAGCATTTTTATTGAAAAATATTAGTGTTCTGCACTTCTCCTACACATAAACTATAAATGTGCCAAGTTTCATGCTCCTCCGTCAGCGCATTTTCCGTAAAAATGGGTCCAAAGTTTTGGAATCACGTATTAATCCTATAAATAAAATACTGTAAATAAATTGGTAGCGTTGACTAACACCCATAATACAAGCATATAATTTGCTTGTTTATTACTAGATTCAATTTGTGTAACTTGTCCAGGGATTATATATTTATTTATCTATGCCTTACTTTCTTTCTTTTTTACTTTCGCTCTTGAGTTTTGTACTGTTAAGATCTATCCGAAAGTAAAACCTTTACTGTGTTCTTACGAATATTATAAACGTGAAAGTTTGTCTGTATGCCTGTTTGCCGCTTTCATGACTAAACCGCGGCTTTCTTATATGATTTTCATTTTTTTTATAATATTGGAAGGCAAACAAGCAGACGGATTTCCTGATGGAAAGAAATTCACGCCATCTACAGACACCAAAGCTGGTAATGGTGCGTTGCCAACTTGAGGCCGGGATGTTAGGCCTCGAGCAAAAGTAAGTTTACCGGATACCTTACCCTCCAAACCGGAACACGTCATGACGTTATGGCGGCAGGAACAGGTAAGGCCGGTGGTACCAATCCAGGTGAGTCGTTGCGAAACTCTACCACCTAGTCGGAAGTCACGGTGTTAGTGACGGAAAACCTGTGCTCGCCTTTTACGAGCTGCCTGGCAGGAAGGCAGATGGTCTATTCTGCAAAGGAGCCCGGACCAACACGGGGCTAAGTATACATACATGTAGTCATACAAGTTTCCGTCCCCATTTCGCCTTTGGGGAGTTTATTTTTTAAAAACTTATCCAATGTTTGAACTCAGATCTTAAAACTACCTTATCATATTATCCTATCTTTTATTTTTTTATGATAAAGGAATTCACGCCGCCTAGAGACACCAAAGGTGGTAATGTTGTGTTGCCAACCTGAGGCCGGGATGTTAGGCCTCGAGCAAAATGGACGTTATGATCGATAGATGATATTTTATACGATTATCAGGCACTGGACGTTATGACGGCAGGAATAGGTAAGGCGGTGGTACCAATCTGGGCGAGTCACTGCGAAACTTTACCACCCAGTGGGATGTCACGGTGTTAGTGACGCTAAGCCGTTTTATCAAACTCGGTCCAGTGGTTTAGCTGTGTCAGTGTAACAGGCAATCATTTATACTATCAGGTTGGATATTATTTCTGTTGTTTAAAACAGTTGAGTTCTACATTTAGTTGTATCTGTTGCAACTATCTGTTGTATCTGTTGCAACGTAGAAACTTTATATTATATGAGTATGGCAATGTGATTATTTTTCAGAAAGTATTAGAATGGAAGATTTTTACATAAGGACCATGAATAAATAAAACCCATTGAAGTACCTTAATTGATTAAAATCTCAATTGGAATAGTGAAAACTAGATCTTCAATTAATTAGTACCAAGTTTTGAAATTTTAGTTTTAAAATCATTGTTATTTATATAAATAAGATTTTAAATATACAAATAAACTGTTCAGAAGATGGTGTTGCGTTTAACATTCCAAATGTTTTAATTAAGCGATGTCCCCGTGCTTGGTATAGGTTTTTTTTACTTATGCATATCAAACAGGATTTGAACCAGTACTCTTAGTTTTTTGATAAACAAAACGCAGGCGGTCCTTCTGATAATGAGGTGGTAATGATGCATTATCAATCGAAGGATAAGGTGTTAAAACACTTGCGTGAGTAAATTTATAAACGACCTACCTCCCAGTCCGGAATACGACAGTGGCGAGCACGGATTATACAGCTGAAGGAATAGGCAAGGCGGTGGTACCTACTAATCCAGGTGAGTGGATTTGAATTAAGAGCAAGTCATAAATTAAGTTTAGTCCGGGTCTCCCGTGTATAATAGACTATCTGCCTTTCTACCAGGCAGCTCGTATGAGGCACGCATAGGTTGAATAGACTAGCAAGGGCACCAGTAGGATGGATAAATGCTTTAATTTTTAACATGTACCCAGATAATTTTACTCCAGAGAAATCAAATAAAATAATTTATTTTTAAATACGTAATTTTACTTTTTTACTTGAATCGAAGTCGAAGTTTTGCAGTTTTGTCGCGCTTAAATTGTAAGTAGATTTCAATCATAAATACCAAAAACTATCTGTATTTCTTTTACGGGCCAGAGTAAAAAGGATTACTATATTTATTACTTGAATATAAGAATACCATTAAATTTGTAAAAATAAAAAAATAATATAAGCCATATGACCACAGACTACAAAAACTGAACAATTATGTCAATTTACTGACTGGAATTAAAAGCTGTAGATGAAGAAATAGTTTGTTTCTTTATCACATCTCATAAAGTTTTATTAAGTATCCAAATAGAAAAGAAGAATTTAGTGCTCAGAATAAAGATTTTATCATTTAATGCGTTTAAATGCTATACAGGTAGCTCGAATAAAATTTATTATTTGAAAGTTAATCTAGCTCGCACCTGAACTGTATGAATAAGATTAGACCAATTCTATTGTTCGACTATAAGTATTTTTTAATTTATTTACTTTTTATGTAAACCATAAATTACACTTACTTATAATAAGCAGAGATCTAGTAAACATAAGTGTGCTTATCTCCTTGACAGTACCCTTTCAGCAAAACTTGTAAGGAAATAGATGTTGTAAAAAGGTTGTTTAAATGATGATGTGTTATATACAAGAGTTAAACTTGTAAAATAAAACAATGTTCAATTAAACCATAGACAATAAATAATCAAAAAAATAAAAAAAAAACAATTACTGACGAATAAGTCTATCTTTAATAGCTAAGAACGGCTACAGTCACGTTATATTTCAAAGAAAAATCCGAGTTAAAGTACTGCAATGTTCAACCCGGTATTATAATCTTTATTACACTGCTATATAGACTTTAATATAAACTTAATTTTAGTCTCACTTTAGTATTTTTGTTAATAAAAATTAAAAAAAAACTATTAAGAATTTCTGTGTACATTCGGAGAATTAAATAATTTAAGCCCAAAGAGTTGACTCCCATTTCAATAAAAATATTTTTTAAAAGAACCTTTGAACCTTTCAAAATAATTAGATGAATCTTTTTAGAAAGGTTATATCATAATTTCAGAAAAAAATGTTACTGCCTCCTTTTTGGAGTCGGTTAAAAAGGGGTAGTGTCGCCGGTAAACTTATACAACCACCTAGTCTCAGGTAGGTATCGCATTATTCTTACCTTAAATCCTCAGAGCGATCTTAATCTGTAAACTAAATTAGTATTTAATATCCAACAGAATTGCCGCTCAGTACGTTTAATAGTATGTCCAGCTATTAGCCTTTTACGAGGACATCGTAAAGTACTCCCGGTCACAAATATTGGAGTCGTTAAACTCTTCAATGTTTTATGTTTCGGAAAATTTATTTAAAACCTATATGTCGCCCGCGGCTACACCTGTGTGTTAAAGTTATTCCTTTTCCCCGAAACCTGTTTAGATATCGGGATAAAAAGTAGCCTATAATAAGCTACTAGAGTATAGGCTACTTTAGAAACCTCTACACAAAAAATACAATGACATACTTATAGGTCAGATAAACACGCTTTCAATGCTATCTATATATTAGTAAAAACGAATCCCTATTTCCCTTCGTCATCCCATCACGCATGAACGGATGGATTAATTTTGCTAATTATTTTTTGTTGTGTTAGTTTTCGTCAAGAGAAGGTTCATATGTCTAGGACAACTGGGAAATTGCAGACATAATAGGAAAAACGATATTTTAAATTTTCTCGTACAGACTGTCAATGTCAGCTATCTGTGTCAAACAGTACAAAGTTCGTGAGGTCAGCTAGTTTATCTTAATATATATAAATTTCGTGTCACGTTGTTTGTCCGCGATGGACTCCTAAACTACTTAACCGAATTGAATCAAATCGTGTGCAGTTTGATCCAACTTGAAAGATAGGATAGCTTACATCTCAATTTATAGTCAAAAAAATTTACATCCGAGCGAAGCTGGAATAGGCAGCTAGTAATATATAAAAAAAAAAAACATCTTATGCTCGTATCTCCGAATTGACAGGCAAAGATACAAGAAGGATGTGATAGGTTGCAAAGCAATTGCCAACTGGTCCCGGATAAAGTTATTGTTATTAGCAAATTAAATAATCTTTTTAATTGCCTAATCCGGGAATCGAACCTAATGTATTCAACGCTAACACCTCTGGACCACAGAGACAATATAAGAATGGATCTTCTTATATATAAAATCAATTGCTGTTCGTTAGTCTCGCTAAAACTCGAGAACAGCTGGACCAATTTAGCTAATTTTGATTTATTTGTGAAAGTCCAGGGAAGGTTTAAAATATAAGAAAAAAGGAAAAACTGACAGGGAACTAGGGAAAATAATATTTTAAGTTATCCCATATAAACAGAAGTTTGCCGTGACAGCTAGTTAAGATAAATTCGCTAATATTCGTTTTGTAGGTTAAACAGATGTGGAGCTAGTTCTTGTATTTGTAGTACTTCGATGTACCGCATCGTAAACAGTAAAAACGTACTCTATTTTTTAACCGCGTCCAAAAAAGAGGAGGTTTTCAATTCGTCACAATTTTTTTTGTATGTGACGCAATCGCTTGGTCAATTACGAACAGATTTTGATGTTCTTTTTCGAAAAGTAGGTCATTATTCTGAAGTGGTCCTAAATTTGATCCAGATCGGACTATTAGTTTTTAAGCTGTGTGTAATCTTCTAATATATAAAATTCTCGTGTCACGATGTGCGTGATTGAACTCCTCTGAAACAGCTTGACCAATTTTCATAAAATTTTGTGAGCATTTTAGGTCTGAGAATCGGCCAACATCTATTTATCATACCCCTAAGTGACAAGGGTGACTCACCTGAATCTTTTTTTTTACTAAAATTAAAAAAAGTAGCAGAACAACATCTGCTGGGTCAGCTTGTAAAAAATAAATTATAAATTAATAAATTGTTCATCTACTTTTATTACTTTATCGTCAAAGGAAACTAAGTCGTCGATCTTAATAACATTTGTATGGGAAAATCTCAGTACTACAATCGACCTTTCGGAAAGACGTTTCTTCTTAAAATGATTTTATGTCTACCATTATACGAGAGCAAAGAGCAAAAATAAATAGTTATTTTAAAAAACTTTTGTATTTATCATATTTTTGGTTTTTTGTTTCTTTTAGTTTTGCATGTTTGATTAGTGTATTTAAAAAAAAACTATTGGTCTAGTTTTAGCTCTTTCATTTCGAGTAACAAGAATAACGGTTTCACTTCAAAATTTCATTTTCTTATATCACTACTTTCTCTCATCACCTTGTCACGATTTATCTTGGCCTTGTTCTTAACTTTATAATAAGGTTTCAAGACTTTTCAACAGAAAAATAAGTTATTTAATCAAACTTTCAACAAATATTGAGATATTATCTAATTCTCATTAAAATTTGGGATGGTGATTCTAATATCGATATGTTTTAAATGGTTAGTTCAGCGTTTATCCATCAATAACATTGTTATAATTTAAACTTGTCTAAAAAACAATCTTCCAACTAATTTCAAATTGTTGTGAATTCACAAAATATTTTCAACTAATATATAAAAAAACAATTTTGTTGTATAAATTTTAAAGAAAGAAAAAATTTCGCCCTGGACAGGATTTGAACCTGTAACCTTTCGTCTCAAGCCGACGAATGCTCTAACCAATTGAGCTACTGAGGAAAATTTATAGAAATGTATCCCAAGCACAGGGCAAGGGCTAAAATAAAATAAAATTTTGTTGTAAGTGAAAATGTCCGAACTATTTATATTTTAGCATATTTTTTTTTATTCTGTCATTTATTTATTTTGGGTTCCATAGCTGACTGGTGTACATTGAAATCGTTGTAGATTCCGAATGTCTCTGTGGTTTAGCTCTCGGGTGATGGATTGGACTTGAGGTCCAGGGATCAAGGTGCCCGGGTTGGGAAATAAAACAAAAAAGTGTTTTTCCAATTTTGCAATAAAAACAGTATGGATTGGGCTTTACTCGTAATATGCATTTATGATCAGTATGCCACCTATTAACCCGTGGGAGTTAGTGTCTTCAGCCAGTCTTGGGTGCTCTCTGTCTCCCTCGACTGGGATGCGGGTGTGAAAATACTTTTTTTTAAATGTTCCGTCCGTACGTATCAGCCACTTTTTTCAGGATAGTTGATACTTGGTAACAATTAGTAATACATCTAGTTCTTTGAAGCTTGACGATTTTTGTGCAGAAATAAAAAAAAAATTAAGGGTCGCTTGCAATACCTACATGGAACTTAAACTGCAGGTACATTTTTTCTTACCTACATTTGGAGGGTATATTTAATAAATAGTACCTTGAAAGCAGCATTGAATATCTTCATGCCCGTAAACCCGAAGATTAAGGAAGAGGTATAACCATGGCACACACTATAACCAGGTACTTTGGCCCCACGATGTGGTAAGTCATAAACCTATCGTCAATTGACCTCTTACTAGTTTCAGAAAAACTGTATTTATTATTTTTTTTAAATAAACGCACCTAAAACTTGAAAATGAATGCCCACTTCTAACTTTTAAAATATGAGTGAAATATCTAGAAAAATATATACCTACTGTAGATCATGAAAAAATATATATACAAGAATTGTTTGAGCACATTTTCAAAACACTAAATAACAAAGCTGTTTTTGCTGGTAAATAATATTGTGGTATTTTGGGATATCCAGACAAATATTACTTGTTACTCTCAATCTATATCCCTGATATATTGTTTGCTACTACGAAGCTCTTGGTGGACTAGTTTGACTCGCATAAGGCCACTTTATTTTCTAAATAATATTTTTTAATCAGAAAACTCATTTTCTGTTGCGAGGGTCATCTATTTTTTTTGTGATGTTAGGGTTGGGTAAATAATTGGAATTTAAGAATTGGTACTTCGAAAGTTTCAATTTAAAATTTTTATCTAAACGATCAAAATTCCTAACAACTCTTTTTCTGATGTTCATATTTCTAAGTAATTATTTAACTTCCTAATATACCAGCCACTTTAGCAATAAAAAAGGGGTTAACCTCGGAAAAAGAGGTAATAAGCCAAATATTTCTTTATACTTTTATTATGGCGTTCTAAAAGCTGTCCCAAAGTCTCATCAAAGTCAAAGGTAAAAAACAACAGTTGTTCGCGGTTATCTTTGATTTTATTGATCTAATGATGTTAGCATCAATTATAAAAATTGCAATGCATAAAATTTAGGATAAATTTTAATTGAACCTTTTTTTTCATGCGGTCAATCGTTTTTCAGATAGAAAATCGTTTTTCACACAGAAAAGAAATGTTGTTAAATGTAATTAATCAACTGATAAATAATACAACTTATTCAAAATTGAGGGTAATATTCACAGAAATATTCACGGTTGACCTTGGATTACAGTAACTCGCCCGGTCGATGTGGGGTTGCGGCAGGTACGGTACGGTACGGTGCCTGCCGCCACTGGGACCCCGAAGTGGTGCCCGCTGTGTCTCCGGGCACCACTTCTGACGGAATGCGACCCACTGTTGAGTGGGGCCGCCTGATGGAGATCGCGAGATCTAGCGCCGCTGGGGCTGTGAATGTGTGCGTTCCCGCAGCCTTGGTACCTGGTGAAGGGGTGGATACCGTGGGGTTTTAGGAGTTTCACATAACCCACCACTTCCCCCGAAAGTGGCGGGTATCCATGATGGATTTCCCCACGAAAAAAACGTACGCACGGCAGAGCGCTGTGCGTTTATCGCCCTCTATTTTAATAATGATTGAACGCACGAAAAAAGGTTCAAATGTAATTCGTACTAAATTGTGTGCTTTATATTTTAGCAATATAAGTTAACATCATTGGATCAATAGAAACTGAGATAACCACGCAAAACTATTTCTTTTTACCTTTGACCTTGTATAACTTCCGGTAGAGACACGAGATTATGTGTGACTTTTAAGACAGCTTTTAAAATGCCATAATAAAGCTAATTTAATATAATATACAAATATTTAGCTTATTGCCTCTAGTTCCGAGGTTAATGGCTAAATTAACTGGACTGTAATTTCAACTGGACTATAATTGCAATAAATATTTATCATACCAATATTTGTTTTTCTACATTTTATAACCGTTACCATTTTATTACAATATTTTTTCAATTTATGTTTTTCTATTTAGATTTGTTTTCATTTATACCGAATTAACTACTTTAACCATTAGGTATTGCAAACATAATAAATATAAATATTATTACCTAGTATTTTTTCAACTTTGTGAATATGAGTAATAATATCATAGAAATTATGTTTAGGGACAAAAGTGTTATGAAAACTAACAGTAACAGCTTAAATACGAGTATGTTTACATTAGTGATATTTTTCATTACAATTTACGGAAAGTGTTATGAACATCATCGGTACCTAGTATAAAAAATTTATGGATGAAAACTTAGAATGAAGGAAAGGGAAGAATGATTCGATCATTGGGAATACAAATGGCTAGGGAGATAAATTTCAGGGAAAAAAATTTAGTTCAGCTAATGTGGCCCCTGCGGGAGTAAAAGCAAACTTTTTGGTCGTCTTATTTGCTGAGATCTATCAAACGGAAAGTGTTTTAGTTGATTAAATTACTCAGTCGAAAACATCTTGGCGAATACCAGACTGCCAGAATTTTATAATATGTGTGTGTGTGTGTGTGTGTGCGTGCGTGCGTGCGTGC
>NJDC01004052.1:125772-141493 GCA_002245475.1 Calephelis virginiensis
TGCGTGCGTGCGTGCGTGCGTGCGTGCGTGCGTGCGTGCGTGTGTGTGTGTGTGTGTGTAGAAAGAAAATATGGAAATGTAAGTATTTAAAACAAAGGTGAATATGACTTTTCCTAACCTTTGTACATCAGAACTTTTTGGGTTGGCTGGAAGAAGTTTCTGTAGTTAGAAATAAGCTAGCCTTTTGTGGATTTTTATTGCTCCTGTATTTTGTATGTTTTTACTTTTTTTGTGCAATAAAGTTTTAAATAATAAACAAAAAAACTTTTTACTCCAATATCATTTTACATCCGGTGAGCTGTGTATTAATATACTAGCCTATGAAAATCCTCTAAAAATTGTAATAGTACAAAATCACCCTTTAAGGTGCTTGAACCTTTTTATTGTTATTGTGACAGTAATATATAATATATAGACAGTCAATGATTGTTTCATTATGATGTTGGCCCTGATCTGTTTATAATTACCCGCCAATTCATGATAGTTATTAGTTCTATTTTATTTATAAAAAAAAGTATTTATAGGCAATGGAAAATACTTTCTATCAGGAGAGCCTTCCGCTTGTTCGCTTTCTAAACCCTTCAAACACTTTGAGGTTCCCTCTTTTTTTACCATTCGACATTCTGACATTGGTCTTCAAAAATGAAATTTATGAAATTTCAGTTTTGAAAATATTTGTAGGAATTATTTTTAGAATTTGTAGTTTTCGACGTTGTATACTGTAATTAAAAACAATAACCTAAGGTTGGCAGTGGCGCTAGCCAATTGTGGGCTGCTATACATACTCCAATAAAATCTTACTGCTGGTCGAAATAACCGTCAGAAGTTGTTATCTGCGCGGAAGTCGACAACTTTGTTTGATGGAGCGGATCTTCGAAGTTTTTATTGTTCTCTTTTTAGAGGATGGAAAAAGTGTTTCTCATTATAACTTTAATGACTAAGGACATGTAATTTTTCTGCGATATTTCTTCAAATATAAGTTCGTGTTGTAGTTATGGAAACTTGTGCTCAAATTGTGATATTACCTAGCCAGAAAATGCCTTTTTTCATGATATTGGAAGGCAAACAAGCGGACTGGTTTCCTGATGATAAGATTTTTATGCCGCCTAGAGACACCAAAGGTGGCAATGGTGCGTTCCGACCTGAGGCAAAATTGTTAGGCCCCAAGCAAAAGTATGTTTACGGACTACCTAATTCTCCAAACGGAACTCGTCAACCGCAAACACTGACATTATGATGGCATTAATACGGAAGGCGGGGGTACCAATCTGGGCAAGCGGAAATATAACGGTGTTAGTGACGGTAAGCCTATGCTATTTGTCTTCCGTCGTAATAAAGAGCGTTTCATTTTTATATTACTAACATATTTTCTAAGATCCAAGCGTACGTGATGTAAAGTATCTTCTCGCCTATATCCCCGAAGAGATAGGCAGAGGCACAACCAGGGCACCCATGACTAGCCTAAGACACTAAGTCCCACAATGTGATAAATGGCAAGCCTATCGCCTACCGGGTACATATCTAATCTCAGACAGCGATGTTTTTATTAGAAAATTAAATACGCACAGTTTCTATTATTTTTCTTTCGCTCAACTCGGGGATCAAACCCAGAACCTCAAAAAGTCAAGTCCGACGCTTAACCGCTAGACCACTGAGGCGATTAATTCATGATGTAGATCAACCCTTTACTTGAATATGATCTTGTTTTGTAAAACCTAGCGTAACTAAACAGAGGCTTGGATGCTGTAATTCTTGTGTAGGCTACACACTCAAAATTGAAATAAAATAATGGCAAGCACTGACGTCATGTTCACAGGATTTAGTAATCTCAGCTACATGTTGCAATATTTTACGACTGTAAAAAGTTGAGAGAACGCTTGCATTATATTATTTTAGACGTAGGAGTACTCTGTGATTGCTAGCTAGTGGCATGACAGAATACTTGCCTGGATTGGTAATACTGCCTTAAATTTTTCCGCTGTTATTAAGGTAAGTGAAGACAAGAGCATTTCCTCGAGTATTTCTGTGTATGTGTAACGTTCTTACTAATGGTTCAATACAAACAAAAGTACAGTTTCCGAAGCATTTCCATGTAATGTAACATTTCTGCGAATGCTCGTAATGCTCTCAGTGAGTGCATTTTATTGGTAACATTTCGTTGTACGTTACGTTCATACTTTTTTGAAATGTCGAAGCTATAAGTTACGTATGTCATGTTTATCTTGATGAATTATGATAAAAAAAAATGAAACTAGAAAAAGAAGATGGCGGCAAATGAACATTTATCATAGAAGACAAACTATTGGATTGATCACCCTGTACCTGTGCGTGTGTCGCCCGCGCTCTTGCAAAGGTTCAGCGAAATGTTACACCAATATGCTCGTTGGTTGTACAATTGTTATTGTAATACGGGTGATATACAAGAACATACCATAAAGCGGCTCGTTGTACTGTTAAGGATAGCGCCCACTGTGCGGAACGTGTCAGGTCGGGGCGTATCGCATTGCAAAGCACACTGAGGCAGACCGAGCCTAGAGGGGGTCATTAAATAACTTCACAGTGAATAAGTCACTGTTATCCGATGATTAAAGTGACTGCTGTGATCTGTCAACAAGGAAATACGTTCCAAAGTAACGTAGGTACGCCGTGGTCGCTTCGGAACGTCCTGCGATCGCAGTGATGGTGACACGTCACGTTTGACGTTGCTCGCACTAATTGCTATCTAGGTATGTAATTCAAATGATTACTATCAACATTGATTTAAATACAACAGTCTTAAGCCTGTAAAAGTGTGAAAGTTATTTAAAACTAACGCTCTCTCTATTGTATAATTGGAAAATACATAAAATAAGTATCAGACGAATTGAGAAAATAAAAATATCCCCCTTTTTAAAAGTCTGTTAAAAATATGGCTAAATGGCATTGCGTTACAATTTCTCCATTTTTGTAGAATAGACCATCTGCCTTCCTGCCAGGCAGCTCGTAAAAGGCGAGCATAGGCTAGCCGTCACTAACACGGTGACATCCTAATGGGTGGTAGAGTTTTGCAGCAACTCGCGCGGATTGGTACCACCGCCTGATCTATTCCTGTCACCATAATTGCTTGCCGTTGACGTATTCCGGTCCGGAGGGTAAGGTAGCTGGTAAACTTACTTGTGCTCGAGGCCTACTCTAGTAGCCGTTGAAATACCAAAGAATATGAGTTATGTAAAAATTAAGTTTCATTTTACTAATAACACTATATGTGCCTATTGTTTCTTACCTACCTTACCTTATAATATAAGGTCTAATAGGTAACAGAATGACACTGGTGACTGACTATACGGCTATACGCAAATTTTGTTACTGAAAAAACTTTACGAAACGTTATTTTTAATAGATTTAGCGATTTTAGTGCACACCTATGTGATTTATGTCATATTATAACAACAGTTTTAGATTCACTGTGAAATCAAGTATAAATAAATATATCTAGACAAGTTACAAAAATTGAATCTAACCCCAAAGTAAGCTAATTATATGCTTGTGTTATGGGTGCTAGTCAACGGTCTGCAGCATCATAAGTTCTGACCGGATGACCGAATTTCGATGCCGATTTCCGTTTAAAAGCATACACATTCGAAGAAGTTCTTGGCTTCATTATATTTGTCGGAAATGTTTAATTTTAGGATTATGTAGCTTGTAAGCCCTCCATATACTACTAGATTTTATTTTTCGAAATGTCCACTGTTGTGTACTTCTAGAGACTTTTACAACGTCACCGGGCTAGTAGGCGAGCAAAGTGCTCGGCCAGAGATTGAAATGTGGGTGGGGCCTAGGAGCCTCGTCCCTAAGGGTGTCTCCTGTGAGACCGTACCTCGGCTTATGCCGGGATCGTGGTTTGCGTCGGAGGACATCGTGGTTGTCGAAGGGTCTTCGCCACCCCCGGCGGCGGCGGTGTCTGTATGTGTACTGTCACTACTAGTTATCAAAATGTCATATGACCTTTTCATTGGGTTCTAGAGGGTTGTAAATTTTGGTTGTAAACATTGCTTTGCATCTTACTGAAACGAAGATTTAACCCAATTTTGCAATAATTCGGAGATGTTTTCTTTAAGGATAGCGCCCATTGTTGACGGGGCCGAGCGTGTCGGATCGGGGCGCATCGCATTGCAAAGTAAACTGAGGCGGGCCGGTCCGCATCGCATTGGCGGATTTATGTTGCTCATTACACGGCACAGTAGACGTTGCTCCATAGAAAATGTATGCAAGCGATCTATTCAGATTATTGCGCTGCGATGCGCCCCGTCCCGGCCCGTCAAAATGTGCGCTATCCTTTAAGGTTACCTTTGTTGGAATGCATATCTACAACCGTTTAGAACGTCTTTTTCTTCACTATCTAATTGACAAAGTCCAAAAGGCCCCCAGAAAGATGTAGTTACTATACATAAAACATTGTGGCAATTTTTGATAAGCCTCGTCAAATCTAATCTGTAACGTAGCTAAGAACCATTTCTCTAGTATCAGTCTTAAAACATAAAAAACCTCATCGAAACAGGCTCATCAGTTAGCTCTCAGCAGACAGACATACAGACAAGTCAAATTTAAAACACGTAACTTTTCATGTCGGTTACTATAAAGAAACTAGCTGACCCGGTAGTCGTTCTTCTGCTATATTTTTAATGTGATTTAAGTAAAAAAGATTTGGGGTGAGTCACCCTTGTCACTTAAGGGTATGAAAAATAGATGTTGGCCGATTCTCAGACCTACTCATTATGCTCGCAAAACTTCATGAGAATCGGTCAAGCCGTTTCGAAGGAGTACGGTAACTAACACTGTGACACGACAATTTTATACATAAGACTAGCTGATCCGGCAAACGTTGTTTTGCCATATAACTAATTAAATGACGATTTATCAGTTATCGACCCTGGATAAAAAATGATTAAATTACTAAAATGACTATTAAAAAAATAGGGGTTGGTGATAAAAGGGTGAAAATTTAGAGTTATATGTATTTTTATATGTTGTATCATAAAAAAACAAAAACAAAAAACTTTGTCTGAAAATTACAAAAAAAATGTAGGGGTAGACCACCCTTAACATTTAGGGGGATGAAAAATAGATGCTGGCCGATTCTCAGACCTACTCAATATGCTCACAAAATTTCGTGAAAATCAGTCAAGCTGTTTCGGAGGAGTTTAAGTTCGAACCCCGTGACACGAGAATTTTATATATTAGATCTAGAGAATAGATTCCAAATTCGTTTCCTTCTAACGTCATCTCTCTATTATCTTACACCAAGTTGAAATTTGAAAATTGAAGATGAGAGCGCTACGGAAAATCTGTGGTGTAACGCTCACTGACCGCATTCGTAACAGTGAGATCCGAAAAAGAGTGGGATCGAAAGAAAGTGTCGGTGTTAAAATGTGAAAGGGTATGCTTCGCTGGTTCGGTCATGTAGAAAGAATGAAAGATGAAAGATTGACAAAGCAGATATACAATGCGAATATGGATGGATGTAAGTACCCGGGGAGACCAAGGCTGATATTCCACGATCAGATCTCTCGGATATTATCCGAAGGTGGTGTCAAGAGTCTCCGAAACCGGCGTATTTGTATGAAAAGGGCAACGAATGTGAAGGAAGCTAGACAGGTTTGTCAGTATCGTGAGGTCTAGCACTAGATATTCTCTGCCTAACCCGTAAGAGACTTGGCGTAAAGATATGTATGTATATATGCCAAATTTATATCATTGTTTTATTCAATAGTTTATTAAAAAATCACAGTTCACGTTTGATTCACGCCATTTTGATATAAATACACAAATACCTATTTTCACTCACTCACTGCCAACACATGAAGTTATTTATAGCCCTTCGTTGTAAGGGAACATCTGCATAATAGGCCTGTTTAAAGCGCGCCAACGATATATTCAGCTTTATAATTAATTAATTCAACATTTCAACTGAGTGAAATAAGTCGTAATCCTAGTTTGTATTTGCTTCTAATTTTATAGCAAAATAATTTTTGCCCGAGACCTTACCCGCGTTTTAATATATTTTTTATGATTTTCTAATAAATCCACTCGAAAAATCGATTATTTGCCCACACACTAGTAAGAGAACTAACTATATGTTTATATCCTTTCTGTGTTGATGTAATGACTAATAAATGAATGAATGAAGGAAGGAAGATCGACAGATGAAAAGAGTAATGATGAATATGGAGTCAGCTAGACCAAGGCTAGGTCTAGAAATCGTAACATTTTGCTCTGTATTTTGTAAGGAATCAGTCATAAATATATTTAAGAATGGGTGTATAGTCTGAACGCGTTCCATAATTACTAAATATTAGTTTTATAATCATTGGTAATTAACGCGTATACTAAACAAATTTGTCCCTGACAGTGTAACTCCTGAATCGTTTGCCAAATTATATTCGGAGTGATAACTCTGACGATAACTACCAAAATGAAAGGAATTTGTAACGTAGGTAACATATGAGTGACCGACGTGACAAAGTCACGACTGTTTTTAATGTTACTTTCTTGTCATTGCAACGACAGTCACGGTGACTGAAAAGAAACGGCTAAGCTCATAATATGTGACATTATCTATATTATATTATACTATAGATATTATCTAGCCGAGCCACATCGGAACTGCGGATTTTTGTTACTCAGCGCCAAAGATTAGAGCAAAAAAAAAATAGAGAGGCAACTCGACGTTAAAATTGTCAAGTATGAAATGTGTCTCCTCTAGTAGTTGTAACTTTAGCGTTAAAAAATGTCATTAGTGCTCTATTCACAATAATGATATCGTGATCTTTGGTGAATGTAGGCCGCACCGGGAATGCGCACGGGGTGTCTTGCGGAAATCCGCCGCGGGAAAATCCATGCTGAAACCGATGCGCCCAGGCACAGTGGGCGTTGCTCCATGCAAAATGTATTTAAGTGATCTACGCAGATTACTGCCTTGCGTTGCGCTCCGTCCCGGCCCGTCCAAATGGGCGCTATCCTTTACAAGTCAGTGTTCTAGTTTATACTCACCTTTGCGTTGGTAGTCACATTGCGGTATTCCCGTTTGGCAAATAGATTGACTAGCACCCCTCATTTGCTCAAAATTAGCTAATGCATATACACGAAAAATGAACAAATGATATTAAATTCATTAAATTCTATTTCCAACGCCTTTTTACCTACACCAGGTTCAAGCGGAGTAATTAGAGCGTGCTTTGGATTCTGGCTCACTATCTCTGCATAGATGGATGCACTTTGAGCATAACTGTTTAAGCTAATTTTAGATAACACGTTGCTGTGCATGATATTTATTAGGTGATAATAGTGTGACCTACTGTGAATCTATTTATAACCGACTCCAAAAAGAGAAGGCAAACAAGCAGACGGATATTCTGATGGTAAGAAATTCACGCCGTCTATAGACACCAAAGGTGTTAAAGGTGCGTTGCCAACCTGAGGCCGGGATGTTAGGCCTCGAGTAAAAGTAAATTTACCAGGTACCTTACCCTCCGAACTGGAACACGTCAACGGTAAGCACTGACGTTGTGGCGGCAGCAGTAGGCAAGGGTGTGGTACTAATCCGGGCGAGTCGCTGTGAAACTCTACCACCTAGTTGGGTGGCACAATGCTAGTGACGGTAAGCCTATGCTCACTTTTTACGAGCTGCCTGGCAAAAAGGTCTATTCTGCAAAGGAGCCCGAACCAACACGAGGAAAAATTCGAGCTAATTAAATTGATTTTGGATCATCTCGGAATCAGTATCTTTTATTCGAAACAGTTCACGAATCATGATGTGGTAATTAAATAAAAAGACTATTTCTAGCAGTTTCATTGCGATTAAATTATTTCGAAGTTGAAAATGACTAGAAATTTCCACCTTCATAGTATCCATAAACTGTATGTCGTCTAGTTTCCGACTTCAAATCGCAACACAATTAGTGTCGGTCGCCTGACGTCGAGCGATAACATTAGATTTTGCCGATCGCCTCCATATTGCATTACTTTTAGCATTGAGCTTTTTCATATTAACTGGCGTTTTTTGATGGCATTATTTATTTGGAGTATTGGAAAATTTTGTTAATTTTACCAAGTAATACTTAAATTATAAAAAAATTCAAAGACCATTGACGAAATCTACCTATACAGTTATAATTAGGTATTATTACTATATATATATATATATATAGTAGTATATTGTATATTATTATATAGGTATAATTAGGTGATAGGTAGGTATGACATTTAAAGTACCAGCCCATTTTGAGAAACGATTCGGAATCGATAACACTTTGATTTATGAAGTGATTCTATGTTAAAAAATCAATTCATAATTATTATTCAACCCTTAATAAAAGATGCATAGTTTTAAGTTAAACGAAGCATAAAAACTGGTTCCCGCCGACCACGGTCCCATTCGCAGGCTGGTGACGTCATGACTCGTACTAGGTACGACATAGCGTGACATGAAGTGAAACATTTTAGTAAATATTACAATTTGGCAGTAATGTTTAAAATGTGATACCATTTCAGCCTTTACCCTCTGGTATTAAAATTTGGCCGGTCCTTTTAAAGTGACCCTGTATAAATTGTAGCTGAGAACCATCTCGGTTAGCTTATGTACAAACAAAAAACGAATCGAAATAGGTCCATCCTTCCAAAAATTGTGATGCTATAGACAGACACACATGCAAACACATACAACTAAAATGACGCATACATGTCAAACCTACGAACACCGTTCTTTTTCCGGTAAAAATAATAGTATCATTATATTTTAATAACTCAATTTCATATTTAACTAGCTATCAAAGAAAACTTGTTTCCACCTAATCAGTTTGTGTGGGATAAAACCAAAATGTTATTTTTCGTAGTTCTTATTTTTTTTCAAATTTATTATTTTATTTATTACTCGTAGGTACTTACATTTCAATAATACATGTTTTAATACATAGATTAAGGCAGCTCAATGATTAAAAGTAATGTATATATATATATATATATATACAAATTCGTCAACTCTTCAAAATTTCCGTAACATGTTCGGCGAAGTTCTTTGTAGCTAATTACATTTCAAGTTGATGTGAGTATACCTCATTATACACTTTAGTGTTTACTCACATGCCATGGTTTTCATACCGGCTGCATCATCAGTAAAACTTGTGCGTGACTACGCGTTGAATAGCTTTGGGTGTTATCATATAAATCTGGTTATTGCGTGATTACATGATCAGAGTTATTCACTGTGTGATTTATTTAAATGTAGAGTGTATAGGCTCCTTTATACACGCTAATATTTTGTTGATCCGAACTACGGATTTGGAAAGAAAGAAAGACGTACGTTTATCTAGAGATGTACGGTATATATCGATGTATTTTAAAGACTCGGAGTTTATTAACAATGTATCGTATTGAACCGATGTATGGTTATTACCTCAATATCAAAATAAACATTGATGTTTTTTTAATGTACATTCCTACTTTTATCTCGAATGTTATGTTGTAAAAAACGTTGTTCTGAATAATTCCATGACTAATATCCAATCTATACAAAATAGTACAAAATTTTGTTAGTTTATTTGTCCTTTCTTTATGTTGTGACGGAGCGATATTATGTTTTTTTTTTGTGTGAAGATAATTAGGAGGTTAAATAGTGACAGCCTAATTTATATCACAATATCTAAGATTTAAGACTAAATAGTGTAACTAATTAAACTAAAAGAACGACTTCTATTTAAGAAGTTACTATGTTGTCTCAGTATACAACATTCCTCTATCACAATATCTATGATTTAAGACTAGTAAAACTAAAACAATTTTAAAATAATCATTTCAATTTAACTATTATATTATCTTAGTAAACAAAAAAAAATTCTCAAATTTCCCGAGATCCTATCAACTCCTACATACGCTCCTTCAAATAAAAAAAAAGTTTAGAGGTGTCAAGGGACACCCGGATGGAACGAAGTTCTCCCCCTCCCCCTCTTTCTCTCAATCTCTAGTAATCTCTATTTCTATCTCTCTTATAGAGAGAGACAGACAGAGAAACATGAAAAAAATAAAATAAAATAAAAACAAAAAAAATAATAAAAAAACAAACATGCGCATATATAGATATAGCAAAAAGTGTCGTGACAACTTTTCGTAAATTTTTTTCCATCTAGCCTCCTTTCGCAACGCGCATTAAGAAACTTCGTTCCAATAATTACAGTCGGTTCTGAAATGACGGAGAAATCGATTAACAAAATACCTAGGAACAATAATTAGGCTCGAAGATAAAGTAACCCCTTTTTTCTAAAAAAAAGTATGTTCACGTCCATATACCTGAAAGACAGGCAGAAGTACAACCAAGACACTCACGACTAGCCGAAGAAACCAAGTCATACAATCTGATAGGTGGCAAAGCCTACCGCCAACCAGGCACATATCCAATACGGGGTAACCTTATTTTTCTATAAAATTAAAAATACACATTTTCTAATTTTTTTTGTTGCCCGAACCGGGGATCGATCCCGGGACCTCAAGAAGTCAAATACCGGAACGTTGGACAATAGAGGCGATAAGTAAACATCAGTTTTTATTTTAGCACAGGTGCTTGGGATAAATTTCTATAAATTTTTAAAGAAAGAAAAAATTTCGCCCCAGACAGGATTTGAACCTATAACCTTTCGTCTCAAGCCGACGAATGCTCTAACCAATTGAGCTATTGAGGATTCAAGTCCCGTGGCGAAATTTTTAATTCCTTTCTAACCCGTTAACGCGGGTAGTTATGTCCTATAGATACACAATTCTGAGTACCCACCATAACTACCCGCGTTAACGGGTTAGAAAGGAATTAAACATTTCGCCACGGGACTTGAATCCTCAGTAGCTCAATTGGTTAGAGCATTCGTCGGCTTGAGACGAAAGGTTACAGGTTCAAATCCTGTCTGGGGCGAAAATTTTTCTTTCTTTAAAAATTTATAGAAACATCAGTTCTTATAGGGATTTAATCGGGTTAGCTAATTAACTTTAACACGCGGGCGTAGTTGCTGACAACAACTATGTCTGAAAAATTCGACACGTTATTGTATTTACCTTAGCACCTTACCTTTAGACTTTCTATCTATGCTGTACTCAAATCCAATTTTGACGAATCCCAAAGGGAATATGTGAGTCTTTTTAGTAAGTAAGTAAGTCTGTAAGTCTGTTTAGAGGAAATGGGGAGATTTAAATTCCTTTTGAGATATTGTTTGAGTGCAACAAAGACAAATGGAAATTGAACTCGAACCCTTACTTAAATTTAGGGGCAGATTATTTCCAGCTTTTTATACTGACTCTTAAAAGGGGAAGGAAGACACTCGTCTAATGTTTTTTTTGGATGTTTCGCGACTGTTTCACCTCTACTCTCCAGCGAATGGAGTTAAATAGTTATTTTTTCGCCATCGAGATCCAAAAATTAGTTTCGCGTCTGTGGTCTAGCGGTTCAGTTGTTGGACTTAACTGCAAGAGGTCTCAGATTCGAATCCCGGCTCGGGCAACAAAAAGAAAATTGGGTTTCAGCAATTTTCTAATAAAAAAAAAGTTTCTCGGGATTGGAAATGTGCCCGGTTGGCGATAGGCTTGCCACCTATCACATTGTGGGACTTAGTGTCTTCAGCTAGTCGTGGGTGCCCTGGTTGTGCCTCTGCCTTTCACGTCAGGGATATGTGAGTGAAGGTGCTTTTTTTTCAATAAATCATCATTTCTTGTGTACTCCAGTGATGTTACGGAATGGGAGTCGGTGTTTTACAGTTTTGCCGCACCTAACAGGCTTATAATACCATAAGGTTTTTTATAATATCTTCATGAAAATGGCTTGCAATTATGTACTCATTCCAATGTAGTTAATGTCAACAACGCCTTACGACGTATCAATAAAGATCTCTACAATGTACTGTATTAGTCAAACAGCTATAGTATCTCAGGTAATACTAATCAATTTCAAACAGCAATTTTTGGTAACTAAGATATTCCATTTCATCCATATTATGTAAAACATCTTAGGCTAGGAATTCACGGCGCGGTTTACAACCGCACCTGCCGCTTTTGCGGGCCCGCGGTTTCTGTAGAATATAGATTTGCATGCAAACATTTCACGACGCGTTTTACACCCGCAGCACTCGTGGTTGTTTGCGGTCCCCGCGGCATCCGTCGCCCGCAGGTAGAATCGTACAAGTTTGCGAGCGATGAATTCAACCGCAACGGCTTTGTGACCTCACAAATTACCGGTCTCATGAGTTTTGAAATAAAACTTCAGTTCCACGACCGCAGTGAGCGCGGGTGGAAAGCTTAGTCTTCTCATTGACGATGCACTTTTTTACACTACATATTTCTGAGGTGTGTCGTAGAGTCCATGTAGTCCTACGCTCTCTTCAACAGCACAGTCATTACTTGTCTACTGCTAGTGAGCTTTTACTTACATTGAGTTAATCTTCTCGTTTATGATTATGACGATATGTGCTTCAGGGACCTCATATATTCTCTTTTGAGTTTCTCGTTTATTAATAATAACTGCGTATAATTTGTCTTTAGGTCTTCAGGTTTAAAAAAATGTGATCGTTGTGTCGTCATAGCGATGGAAACTCAAATGACTTCCCATTTGTTAACACAGATATGCTGTGCGTTTTTTACTATAATTAACAACTCTCACTTTCTATTTCCTAATTTCAAACTGTTTTGTCGACTCCGTTCTCAAAATAATCCATTCCATCAAGTGCATCTGTATCGTACTGATTTTCTATCCAAAACATTCACTTCATAAGCCGTTCGTCTTTAGAATATTCTCCCCAGTGAGATCGAAAATAACTTAACTAACTTTCCTCACAAAACTTCCCTCTTTAACTATTTAGTAGAGAAGTTTATCAGATGTTATTAGTTTTGTGAATATATTATTTGTATTAATTCAATATTTTATACAAAAACTTGTATTTAAGTGTGTAGAATGTTTCAATTTATAGAATACTAGCTGTTACCACCGGCTTTGTCCGCGTTAAATTGAGATGTAAGCTGTCCTTTCTGTTTAATGTATTCTTTTTTTTTCAAAGTAAGTATTGTAACATACATTTTTTGAACGTCATTTTTAGTTTTAAATAATATAATCACAATGTTTTACTATTACCAAATAGCTTATTAATTAATAATCTAAAAACATAATGTTAACAATTCCGTTTTTCTTGACGCAGTTTTAATTATTTGTAATTTCTTTTATTAAAATATAATTTAAATGTAAAAAAAATAAAACAAAAAAATGTACGTAATATACAGGGTTAAAAACAAAATTGCTGACACAAAAAATATATCTGAACATTGTGAATTTGCATTAAAGTAAAAAATACCAAAATTTCATTGTCATTAACTTGTCAAACTTTTAAACAAAACATTGTTTAGTCATAAAATTATCTATGTCATTTAATACATAACATAACCTCAAGGCAATTAATTACTAGGCACGTATTTAATAAATACTTAGGTAATTCTGAATACCGAAGTATTTATACAATAAATGACGCGACATAATACCTATAACCAAAAATGTCAATAAAATCACAACATGTATAAAACAAATAAATTCCTCATAACAATAATTTCAAAAATAAGTCAAAGAATTCATCAAAATTACTAATAATACAAAAAAAAATCAAAAAGTGCAACATAATAATGACAACTTTTTTTTAATATTCTGTGTTTTGTACAAATTACAATCATTTCTCGTAGATAGGTACCGTTCGTCCTTGAAATAAAATGATAAGCTATATATTTCATCAAAATTATCGACTAAAATTACAAATAAAATAAAATTCATTGAAATATATAAGGTAAATTAATGATCATTACAATAAAAAAAACATTTAAACCTACACTTATACATAAGTGCTACTTATGGTTCAGGAGTTAGAAAATACCATTTCTATACTATAAGGTAATATTTTGGCAATAATATTTTTACATTTACTGTTTAGACACAGATATTTAGTTACGAATTTCTTTTCTATAAATTTATTTGTGTCAAAGAAAGACAGCATATCGCTTTGATTCGATGTCAAATTGTATAAAAATGTATTAATATGGAAAATATGTTTGTTTTTGGTGGTTGTATGTCTAGATGAGTTTGGCAAGGCGCATAAAATATTTTTTTTGCCGATTTAGATAAAAGATATTGTATACATTCAGTTAACTGAGATTTTTTCAAATGACCACGGTTACCTAATAATAAAACTACGATATTATCATTTTTAATTTTATGTACTATATATGCTATATAATAAGTGTGTAATCTTTACAGTTGGGTCATATTGCACAAGGTGTGTATATTTGATTAAAATTGGTTAATTAGTTTAGGAGTCCATCGCGGACAATATACTACTGATAATACTTAGCATAAAATATCAAGATTTCAAATTTGAAATTTTGATATTTTATGCTAAGTATTTTTGTTTATTGAATACATTTAATTACATATACATTCCCCGTGTTGGTCCGGGCTCTCATGCACAATAGACCATCTGCCTTCCTGCCAGGCAGCTCGTGATAGGCTTACCGTCACTAGCACCGTGACATCCTAATAGGTGGTAGAGTTTCGCAGCGACTCGCCCGGATTGGTACCACCGTCCTATTTATTCCTGCCGTCATAACGTTCAATGCTTGCCGTTGTCTTTCGGTTTGGAGAGTAAGTTAGCCGGTAAACTTACTTTTGCTCTAGGCCTAACATCCTGGCCTTAGGTTGGCAACGCACTATTACCACCTTTGGTGTCTCTAGGTGGCGCGAATATCTTACTACCAGGAAATCCGTCTGCGTGTTTTCCTTCCATTATCATAAAAAAATATAATCAACGCTATATGTGCTTGCAACAGCTCGTAAATGATTTTTCTTTGCAAAACATTTATATACAAAAACTATCTGTATTCTATACCATATTATTAAGTGCAAGTCTGTCTGTCTGTTACGCTTTTAGGGTTAAACTGATGTAGCAATTTTGGATTAATTTGATATACGTATAGATAAAGTTTCTAGCTATTTTTAAAAATCAATAAATTTAGAGAGCTAGACAAACCGAGGCGTAGATGTTTAGTTTCTTTTTTTACTATCCGCCTATCCTAAAAACGGAAAAATGACAATGGTGAGCACAAGTACATTTATGTAATAGACGTCAAATAAAAACATTTGTGTGGGACCCAAGTGTCGAAATTTATTTATTTTCCCAATTCTTTTAAATATATTTTTTTATAAGATAGATAAGATCTACGTCATGACGTATGGACGGCATGACTACATGTAGTACATTACTTTTATTATTACTTGTATGCCACAGATGATATTAAATATATTTTCTTATAAGACAGTGAATAAGAAGAGGTCTCATTTGCTGGTATCCATCTACGTCATGACGTATGGACGGCATGACTACATGTAGTACATTACTTTTATTATTACTTGTATGCCACAGATGATATTAAATATATTTTTTTATAAGATAGTGAATAAGAAGAGGTCTCATTTGTTGGTATCTATCTACGTCATGACGTATGGACGGCATGACTACATGTAGTACATTACTTTTATTATTACTTGTATGCCACAGATGATATTAAATATATTTTTTATAAGATAGTGAATAAGAAGAGGTCTCATTTGTTGGTATCCATCTACGTCATGACGTATGGACGGCATGACTACATGTAGTACATTACTTTTATTATTACTTGT
>NJDC01004052.1:152512-163298 GCA_002245475.1 Calephelis virginiensis
CCAGTAGAGCTTTGCATGGCTATTTTCAAGAACTGGCTCCGGTGTATACTTATAGTAAGGCACTTCAAAACCGACAAGTCCATATCGAAGAGCAAGTTGCTGGTGGATTGATTATTATTATTATTATTATGAATACAGTTAGCGAGCGTTACATCACAGATTTTCCGTAGCATTCTCATTTCGACGGAATTAATTCTACTCTCTCGCTTTTTCTGATATACCCACCTATCGCTTCCATACAATAACGTTGGGGTATGTACAGAATTATATAAAGCAAGTCTAGCACCTTGATGCTTAGTAGGTATTAGATTAAGTGTTTAAGAAAATTTTTGCCTTCACTGGAAAATGTTACCCACTCGGTAGAAATTGTTATCACTGTGTTTATACTCATAATAATCTACTACTACTATATATGTACATAAAAATCAATGCCACTTTTCGTTGTAATTTTATAATTTAAAAACGGGCTCACATATCCAAACGAAATGTTTAGGTTTTGTTCAGACTATTTAGTAGATGGTTTATATGAAGTTTGCATAAAATCAGTCGAGCGGTTCTTCATTTATCACATTTTTGTAACAAATAAATTCAATAAATATCCACCATTTTGTTAATGGGTATTTTTCAGTCAAATTGAAACTTTTTTCAGATGGGGATTTTGCTGTCATATTGAAACTTTTTTCAGTTGTTTTTTTGTTATGTTATGTCGTTCATGCGGTCATATGGTGGTCATATACGTAGCGAATCACGTACCAGGCCGCTAGTAGTGTATAAACTTGGAGTAAATGCTTACTAGCAGCATAAACGCGGATTTTATGTCGGCACCTTTACAAAAAGTCCCAAAACTAAAATGTTTGTCTCAAAACAAGACGCAATTACTTGGAATCGTCACGAAACTACGCCGAATAGATTAGATGTTTGCTAAGCCTACACGTCAATAAACAGTAACTCAAACCCTTCCGCCGGATCTGTATCGGATTGAGTTTATCCAAGTTGTTTGGCAAACATTTGCTGTCAAATCACCTGCCCTAAATCGCTCCGTATCTGATGTGATATGTTTTCTGATATTTGTGGATTTTCTATCTTGATTCTTGACATTGAGATAGGTTGGAAGATTTATAGAGTACTCGTTAAAGTGAATATGTAGTTGCTATGTCATCACAGACACTATTTTATGAAATGATTTGTGTGTGGATTTTAGATTTATGAATTTTATATTTATGGATTTTTGATTTTATGGATTTTCCATTTTAAGCCTCTTGCATGAGAACGTTTGCTGGTAGGGAGCAAAAGTAAAGGGACTAGGAAAAATGATCATGTACCGAGATAATCCATCCACCGGAAGACCATCTGCCTTCCTGCCAGGCAGGCCGTAAGAGGCGAGCGAAGGTTAAATGGGCCATTACCAACAAGACCACTCATGGCAGTGTGCCGTGCTGCAACATATCCGGGTTGGGATCAAGCGCGTTACCTATTTCACGACACTGTCATGTTCCGGTCTGAAGGGTAGGATAGCTAGCACAATTGGTCCTATATTTTGGTCGTATGACAGCGCACCTGCAACATTTATGATGTCTATAAGTCACGTATGTCTTTCATCATCAAAAGAGCCATGTGCTTGTTTATTATCTTAATAGCTATTGCCTGAGGCTTCACCCGCGTTTTCACAGTAACCCGTTGTGCGATCTGGATTAAAAGTAGCCTAAATGTTAATCCAGGTCACAATCTATCTGTGTTCCAAATTTCAGACAAATCCGTTCAGCTATTCGAGCGTTAAAGAGTAACAAACATACATACATCCATACAAACTTTCGCATTTAAAATAATAAGTAAGATTACATATAAAAAAACTGAATATGCTAGGGAAGGCCAACAGGGGATTTTCGCAGTTTATCCAGTGCATCAGATTATGATATTCATATTTCACCATGATAAAACACCTACATTATGTATCCAATCTTTATATAAATACGAGTATACCTATAAGTATATGTGGGCGTTCAAAAAATAGTCGAATATTAAAGTACGGTGGGCTAATTGTATGCCGGTAAGTGCATGTTTAAATATTCTGACGAATTGAGCGTTAAGTTAAAAAAAACAATAAAAAAATAATAATATTCGTTACCCTTTACAATGAGCCAGCCACGGCTGATTGATATATTTCCTTCATCGGAAACACTTTAGGTATCTACACTTTTAAAATCTAATGTACATACGTATGATTATGTACCTTTAATTGTTCTTCTCGCTTTTAGACGTACAACGCACCACTAAAGTTACAATGTCCCATGGGCATCAGCTGTTCTCAATTTATATTCATAGCTTATGTAACAAAATCTGCAAGTGCAACTCACATTCATTTTATCTATTTTAACTTCTTCCTAGACCATTGGTCTGACAAAGCTACCAGTGATAATTAGCGATTTGTATTTTCATTATATTTTTTTATTTAAATTCTGCAACAGATAAAAATTTAAATTTAGGGTCAGTTTGTATGCTTAATTTTTCCTTCAGGAGTCTATAATTTCTTTAAGCACCTAATTTAAAGTTGTACATGAAGATCAATAATAAGAGTTCAAATAACATTTTTATTAAGAAACAGCTCATTGCAAAATATTATGTACGTACAAATAAAAATCGTTACAAAGCAAGGTATCTAGCAATATCTATTTTTATATATGCTGTTCTCGTCCAAAACGTTTTACTCATAAAATATGTTACAAAGACAAATTCAAATAAGGGTTATCAATGTCTAGCTTTGTTCAAAGGCCCATGTTGTAAAACTTCAACAATACATCCCATCCAGGGAACTTTTATTGACATTCAATTGGAACCTTATCTCGTATTTATAGGTTACAAGTTGTACGAGGAAATTGGCTTTTGACTTGCAGCCGTTTCGAAAGAATACAAAGTTTAGTTTGAGTTTCAAAGAGAGTTACTAAAGCTACTGAAACTAAAAACAATACAGGATAACTGTATAAGATTGTATTCTGAAGATTTACAAAGAATAACAGATTTAACGTAAAGTTTATTTCTATTTTTAAATGTGGAATATAAACTACTTTAAACAGGTAAAATACTTTAATATGAAAGTTTAAATAGATAAACTCATTTTAATTTGTCTGGATTTATTGAGCTTTTTGAATTTAACTGATTTCCCAGTTGTCATTAAAATGTAATATAAGGAAGCCGCAGAAGTTTTATAGTTTTAGATTCTCTATTAAGGCGTCTGTTGTTTCTCATGTTTTTTTGTCTGCCTATAATAACTTAGTTGATTTTATGTTTGGTTTATTAATAACTTCCAGTTCCAATAGATGCCATTCTTTAGTAGCATAAGTAACACTGCAAAAAACCGACTCTATTCTGACAACTTGATAGATGGTAAGCCCCATCGCCAACCATGTGCTGATCCGAACTCCGGATTTTTTTTTATATTAGCAAATTAAAAAAGTACCTAAATAGATTTCTAACCGAGTCCGAAAAAAGGAGGTTCCCTATCTCACAACTTGATAGATGGTAGATGCATTGCCAACCGTGTGGTGTTTCAAACCCCGGCATCAAAGCCCGGTGAAGTTGTAAAAACCACGAGGTTAGCAACAAATTAGTCATTCAAAAAAACCCCGGCATATTTTTTTTTATATTAGCAAATTAAAAAAGTTCCAGAAAACAGACTTTTAACCGAATCCAAAAAAGAAGGAGGTTCCCTATTCAACTACATGTTTTTTTGTATGTTTGTTACGCGATTACTCCGTCAGTAACAAACCAATATTGAAGGTTCTTTTTTAGAAACATAGGTTATAATTCCAAAATAATGAGGTCTTCAAGATAGATGAAAAAATTAAGATAATGTAACTCAAAGCAGCAATCAGTTTGGCGCAACTTTCATACAAAAAAATAAGTTTGCTTTGTTTTTTATTTGCCCAAATCATATGACACTAGTTGCCTTATATCTGATGCCTTTAGACTTACTTTCAAATTATACGGGTTATATTTTTTCAAGTAAATTTCATACAAATTCGGGTTTGCTATGTATCTATGGAAGTCCCGCCTCTTATTACGTAGTATTTATATACTCTTTGGCAGCAATGACTACTAATTCCAGTAGATGCTTAAGCTCAATGATTGAAGTCAAACTGTAAAAAAAATGATACTGGGAAAAATGTAATCGACAAAGCATAATAGGTCTCCAGGACGCTGGAGTTACTACACATTTAGCATCTTGGGTGCCCCTGCTATCATATCATGAGATAGGCCTGTCCCATATTCCCTTTTTTCCTTTGTTTGAAAAAGTAATACTTATTATAAATTATTAGCCAAGTACATGAATGTTGAAAGCTTTGTTTCTTATATTTCAAACTTTTTGGATAAAACAAATCTAGTAATAAAAACTTCTTAAACAATTTTAATTATGACTTTAGCCGCTTTTTTTGTTGTAAAAGCCTCAAAATTATGAAAAGATATACCCACGCATCTACCAAAAGCTGGATATCTGTAGACTTTAAAAACTAATTAAGATATGATTTTTCGTTAAGCAGAATTAGTATAACTTTTCTAAATATTTGCCCATATTTTGCGGCGAGCCCTACTGCCCCAATCAATCTACCATGTATACAGAACACAGTACAAAGACCAGGTTCGTTCTCCCGGAAGGTAGCCCTTGTTATTGATGTTGGACACTGTGATCGTGAGAAATTCCGGTGAAGTTGTAAAAATCGCGAGGATAGCAACACATTAGCCATTAAAAAAAGTCTATTGTCTTTGGGGGACTTTTTCTATCACATACAAATAATAGTTATTAAATTATTTGTACGAGATAAAAAATAGAACATTGTGCTCATAGAAGTGATATGAGTATATAAGAATTCGTAAATAACAATGAACAACAGGATATCAAGGTATGTATAATATATAAGTATGCATAAATGCCATGGTTTTAGCTTATGATCAGAAAAGCCTCGTGCTGGTACGGAGTATGATGCTATAAAAATAAAAAAATATAAATCGCCTCTGTGGTCTAGCGGTCTGACGTCGGACTTGAATTTTGAGGTCCCGGGGTCGATCCCCGTGTCAGGCAACAAAAAATTAGAAAATGTTTAATATCAATTTTCTAATAAAAATAAGTTTGCTCGGGATTGGATATGTGCCCGGTTGGCGATAGGCTTGCCACTTAGCACATTGTGAGACTTAGTGTCTTCGGCTAGTCGTGGGTGTCCTGGTTGAGCCTCTGTCTACATCTTCGGGGATATGGGAATGAAGATACTTTTAAAAATATAGAGCAGGTATTTTCACATTTACCTCTGAACAACGCAAAGCACAAGCAGAGTTGCAAGATTATCTACGTTTAACTGAAAAAATCTACCGCCAACAGGGTCCGTAACCAATTTCAGGTAGCGTTAATTATTTTATAAGAAAATTGTAAAACATGTTTGGAGTTGCTCGGCCGGGGAATCAAAATCCAAAATCCCACGTGAGCAACAGCCATGCGGGACCTAGGCCAAAGACGATTTTTAATAAAACCATAATTTATAAATATAGAAAACAGGTGGGAAAGAAAAGCAATGGTGTTAGAAGTAAGTAAAGGATTCTGCTTTTAGGACGATTAATTTTGTATTAGATGCGTTTTTATATTTTTAAGAGCACCATTGCACAGAATCTGGCTAAATCGATATATAAGCTAAGGCCGCCTTTGTGTATGTTATAATTTAAGTTTTCTTGGTAATTTTATTATTTTATTATTATTTTTATTATATTATTTGTAATTTTATTATTTTTTTACTTTTGAAATCGGTTTTATTGACGTAGTTATTTTTAATTAACACCTTTTAGTTTATTGCTCATATGATTCAATTTAATAAAAATAGACACCGGAATAGGTGAAAGTAGCTAAAAATGCTCATAAAATAAAAACTAAAGGGCCTATCTGAATCAAATTTTTTGAACAATTCGAAACTATTCCGCAGCAAACAAAAAAAGAATTACGTAACGAGGTTTAGAAACCTGTGAGAAGCCGGTGTACGTACATAAAACAAAAAATATACCGACCGTATTGAGAACCTCCTCGTTTTTTTAACTCGGTTAAAAAATAAAGAATATCTATTTTTATCTGCCTTCATTGAGTTTTGAACTGACTTTCCATAGTTGACATTAAAATTCAACAGTTAGAAGCAGCAGAAGTTTTGAAGTATTCTGCATTAAGTCGTCTATTGTTTCTCATAATTTACATCTATCTACATTAATTTAGTAGCTCCATATTTTTATGTTTGTTTAGTAATAACTACTAATTTTACTTATTCTAGTAGATTTTCCCCGTGTAAGTTAGGGCGACTTTGCAAAATAGACCTTTGACCTTTCTGCCAGGCATTTCGTAAATGGTGAGCCTATGCTTTCCGTCACTAATACCATGACATCTGACTAGATAATAGCAATTCGCAGCGACTCGCCCGGATTGGCATCACCGCCTTACCTATTCCACAACGGCAATGCCTGCCTTTGACGTGTTCCAGTTCGGAGGATAAGGTAGCCATTAATTTTACTTCTGCTCGAAGCCTAAGATCCCGGCTTCAGGTTGGCAACGCATCCTTACCACCTTTGGTGTCACTACGCGGCGTGAATTTCTTGCAGTCAGGAAATCCGTCTGCTTGTTTGCCATCCAATATAAAAAAAATAGATGCTTCAGTTAAGTATTTTAAGTGAAACTGCAAAAACCGAATCTTAGGGCCTAGTCACCAGAAGAAAATAAGCATCGTTTAGTTAATCATTAATTTAACACTAAACTGTTGTTTAACCTTTAGCGGTTTTTTTCGTGTTCACAAACAATTTCAACATATTTGTCAACATTTAGAATACCGTTCACTGCGGAAAAATCTTTTTTTTCCATCACTAAGCACTAAAAATCACTTCAATTTGTGTACAAACTCGCTGGCAACAGCTAGTATAAAAAAAGAATTGGCGCTTTTACAAATTCCAACAGAAGTAATACTGAGATCCGAAAAAATCGATGCCAGCTGCAAGCAATTTCCAACAAATGACAAGATAACCAGTGGTTAAGCCACATCGGAGAGTAAATAGTTGTTTAAGACACATAACCAATGTTTAGTCTATGGTGAACAGTAAATTCAATATTAAACGTCGTTTACGATATAACCGACCGATTAAAATATAACCACATGTTGGTGAACTCGGCTCTTAGTTTGTTACCAAATTATCTAGTTAAAAGGAAAATATTAATTTAGGAGTAATTCAAAAACCCATTTATCGGATTTTGATCGAATTTTTATGGGACCATCACTAAATCAGCCATGAATGAAAGAATTAATACAATTTGGTATACACTAAAAAAATACAAAATTTGCCACTGGTGGTAATTTTTCTGATCAAAAAAACTGTTTGTGTACTATCTTTTTCCAATAAAACGAAAAAAAAAGAGATAGAACATTTTAGACGTGTCAGATTAGTCTGGACAATTTGTCACGTTTCATCAACGTTTTCCGAGAAATAGATTAAAAATACGTAGAAATGTCATGTATAAAAACTAATATGAGAGCACTAAACGTGTTTTGTCTCTGTCTTTGTTATCATTTGGTTGGCTACATATTTACCATTGTTTTAATTATCTATACTTATAAAATAACATGCCCTGACTAAGTAATCCATCATCGCCAATCAAAAACTGTGAGTTGCAGCCATGAATTTTTGTGAGTAGGGTCGTTTTATTCAGAAAACAATTGCTAAGGACGGAATTTTGGTAATTCTACCAGCAAGGGGGTGCAAAAGGGGTTTTAAGTTTGTATAGAAGACCGTCATTTTTTAAGTTAAAAACACGAAACTTTATTTTTGGGCTACTTATTAAAAATGAATAGATAAGTATTTAAACGTTTTTTGGAAATTCTACTCCTAGGGGAGGAAAAATATGGATAGAACGTTTGGATGAAAGTCCTTATTGATGGGCTATATTCAGTGAGTATGTTAACTGCCACGCGAGCAAATTCGCGGGTAATAGCTAGTCATATAATAATTAACATAGTAATACAAAAGCAGAGTTATCACTTAAGAGTGATCTCTGCCAGACGACCTTAAGATCCATAGCCATCCAGAACTATATATTTACGTAAAACGAAGACAGTAAAGTGTATTTAAATCTCAATTAACCTAGAGTAAAAATACTTCAAAATCCATTCATAATTGGCCATGTAGTAGGATAATAAACATAATAAACACAGATGAATTGAAAACCTCTTTTTGGAGTTGGGTTAAAAGATATAAGAAATCTGTGAATCTGATTTCATTTTAAGCGAAATAAAAGTTGCTTTACGTAGACAGACGTTAGTTTAAAATTAACTAGTGGTCGCCCATTGGTCAAAATTCGACCATAATAAATTACAATATCTTGTTGATAAGAACGCCATCTTCATTTCTCAAGACCAACTACTTTGTTTCCAAATTTTTTAGTGCGCCATCTGTGATATTTTATCGTTATCATCAATACGTTTGTTTGTGTGTGTCAAATGCATGGTAGCGTGGGTAATATTTATTTATTGATTTAATGTACATTGTAAGCATTATTATTAAAAATATTAGCGTTCTGCACTTCTCCTACACATAAATAAGTGTGCCAAATGTTATACTCCTGCGTCCACGCAATTTTCGTAAAAAGGGGTCAAAAGTTTTACGTATCACCATTCACCCATTCATCACGTATTAATATATAAATATCCTAATTATTAAGATGCCACATCTAGAAGCTGCATTAGTGTTTGAATCATTCTGTGCAGTCTTTTATTTGTCTGACATGAGTTCTGTTAACTAGCTCTGTTGATTTTCATTTAGATCCGAATGTATCGTGCTGCACGCGACTGCAGCGCCATGCAAGCTAGCGACATATACCTACACTATAAGCAAATTTTTAACCAAATCCTAAGACTAGCAAGTGTGAATTTGATTTTTTTTTAGTTTTTACTGGTTAACTATCTTAATAAATAATAATAAATATCCCTGGACAAGTTACATAAATTGAATCTAACCCCAAAGTAAGAAAATTATATGCTTGAGTTATGGGTGTTAGTCAACGATTCTAATGCATAGAAATACTTAAATAGATACCAAAATAAATTTAATAAACACCCGGACCAGAAATGCAAACATCTAAATGTTCATCACCCAAATGCCTGCCCCCGTCGGGAATCGAACCCGAGCTCGCGGTTGATCGGTGTATTTTGGCGTGTACGCTAGCCACTCGACCAATGATGCGGTCATATCTTATAACAAAGAAGAAGGCATAATGTAGAGCAGGTAGCATAGAAGAAACGGTAAGTAAGTATTTAATTGCATTCATGCCTGTATACCCTAAGAGGTAAGCTAGGTACAAGCACGGCACTGAAGGTTACTTAGTCCCACAATGGTTTTGATTTTGTAGGGATTTTACTAAACTAATTTTAAATTATCGCTATCTTCTTTTAATGAATGATATAGTAAGAGACAAAACACGATTAGGAATGTCAGATTATGTTATACATGATATTTCTACAGAAGTTTACTGAAGCTTACATTCCTTATAAAGATCCTGAGGTAATTTCCAAATACTGCTGACTCACTCTATTATGGTGACGTCTCTTTCGTTATGACTTTGGTAATTGCCATCACAAACCCTCAGTAGTAATACAGCTTCGTGCGCTTTATCTTGTTTTTGCTCTGCGGAAAACGTTGATTATAATTATCTTCACGCCCATATCCCCGAAGAGGTATGCAGAGGCACAACTAGAGCACCCAAGATTAGTCGAAGGCACTAAGTCCCACGATCAACATTTTTTATATTAGAAAATTGAAAAAAAAAACACATTTTCTTTTTGTTGCCCGACCCGGGAATCGAACCCAGGACCTCATGTAGTCCAGTCCAACACTTGGACCACTAGACTACAAAGGCGATAACCAACGTAACTGGTGGTATACATAGCCTAAGCGAGCTCTTATCTAATTCAGGGCAAAATTGTTGTTAACTAAAAAATTGAATCTGAGACAATCACTGGACCACAGAAGCGATAAGAATATGTAGATGGGTGTTAAATCTACTTATATACATTTCTTTACATCTGCTTTTCATAAGGTCATAAATTAATTTCATATCACAGATTAGATATTTATGAAAGTAATTGTTAAAACTAAAATGCAACAGCAGAAAGCCGCACGAACATTTAAAGCGTATTTTCTGTATAAAGTCGTTTATTGTTTCGCATAATTTCCATTTACATGAAGCCAATATACCTTAAAATCCAGTAAAACTGTTTCCAATAGCCTCCAGCTCGTTTCAGTTGCCAGTTTTATTTCGTCGACTTTATTGGCTACATTGAGTTTTCTATTGTAGCACGAGAGATGTGTACACAAATGTTTATAGATTTCTCGCAGTTTTGTCAATGTGATTTGGATGATTTTTATTTATCCGATTTTAATTATATAGCTATAGCTATATCTGATTAGAGAATTCAAACACCTATACCTATATTAAGCTGTTGTACGATGACACTTATCAAGAAAAGATTCTTATGAAAAGAAATGTAAGTTTAACTTAACATTACAAAATGTAAGAATTTGAATATTGAAATATAAAATTTTAAAGTTATGAAAAGACAAGACTGACGGGCCAGCTAGTACTTGGTATAAAAATTAGGAAGAAAATTATCTTGTGAAGAAACATTTTTTTAATCATCTGTCCACTTCGCTAGAATGCGACCTCTCCCCCTCATTCGCCACAAGCGCTCGGTAGCGATAGCGTCTTTGTTACCGCTATTAGACC
>NJDC01004052.1:164435-188315 GCA_002245475.1 Calephelis virginiensis
CAAGACTGACGGGCCAGCTAGTACTTGATATAAAAATAAGGAAGAAAAATATCTTCTCCAGAAATATTTTTTTTAACACCTGTCCACTCCGCTAGAATGCGACCTCTCCCCCGCGCTGCGCCCCGCATTCGCCACAAGCGCTCGGTAGCGATAACGTCTTTGTTACCGCTATTAGACCGATCTTTAATCAACATAAAAATGTTAAATGATTGAAAAATGAAGATAACAAACGACGTCACAACGCGAGATCCACAGTAAATTCCTAAGGGTTGTAACTATGAACTATTTTTAAAAGATTGTGTACACATACTGTACAATACATATATTTTTGAAAACTATTAAAACTAAAAAACTAAAAACATATTTATTAGATATCCGTAGTTGTATAACCACTACTTTATCAGCGTAGAATAGATATTCATACAAACTTCTAAATAGTATATAATATAATAATTTCCCAATTTTATTTAGTTTTATCATTGAAAACAAAGTAGTCTATGTTTGAATTTGGATCTATAGATTTATGTATATCAAATAACCAGCAATTAAGCCGCGAAAGCGTAATAGATAGACTAACATTAAGCATTAGTATTTAGTGTTTATGTATCCAGTAATTTAGATTAGATACTAGATTTTGTTACTACGGTCAGACTAGATGTTTGTCCTTCAGTGTCTCGCGTATTTTGTATCCAAGACCATACCTGGACTAGTTAGAATGATGTCAGAGCTCTTTGCTCGTTTTCCGGTTTGGAGCGTACCCCCCCTACGCTCCACGCTTTAGTTTGGCAACATACTAGTTCCATTTTTGACGTATTATATATATCTTTACTTTTTTGTTTGCTTTTGAGAGGTTATTGAACAAATGTTATACAAGAGACACGAACTCTTTGTCTATTGATAGTTTGCATTTGAGTGAACTTCGAGGATATGGAAGTGGCTTGTCGGTTCAGGGAAATATCAGCGAAGGGTCATTTGCGTTAGCATGACTACTGTAGGGGACTACTGTAGTGATTGTATTACGGTTTGATTGTTAACACTAGCTTTTATGGTTTAGGTTGCGATATTTCGCATCTTTAGCAGTGCCTTACAGTGCTCTAAAAAAGCTGATGAAAATGAATGATGAGAAATTACTGGTGAGTTAGCGACCTCAGACCAAGATCCAAAAAAAGGCAAAAGCCTATCGGATATCATTTCCAGAACTTGAAAGATTTAAAGGATATGACAAAAAAGAAGTAAACGTAAATGGAACTTATTGTTTAAATTTTATAATATGAAACCCCAACAAGTTTGTAATTAATTTCTAAATTGTTTTAGCCCTAATAATATTATAAAATGTTTAAAAAAAGTTTTAATTAAAAATTGAAAAAAATAAAATGAAATGTATTTATTTGCTAATGTGTGTAAGAAGCTGTTAGAAAAGATATTTCTTAATACCAACATATTCTACCACATTGTGGTGTGCAAATATTTGTTATGCGCGTAGGTATGCACGACTACTCGAAATAATTGAGCTACATAAAACCCATTATGTTACATTAATCTTACTGTGTAACCAACCTAACTGCAATTTCCGATATCGTGATGAATAAAGTTTGAACGGTTCTTTTGTTTTCTTTCAATATCGGTTGCGGTCCGACGCGACATTGTTCAGTGTTTTTGAGAGGCGTTTAATTAAAATGGATGCTTTCGATTTACTTGTACGACTTAAAGCGTAAAGCTAATATTACGACAGCTTTATTTTTAAATACAAAATATCCTCTACGATCCTTTTTAAAATAGCTAAACAAAACAAGTTTAAAACTAAACAAGTGTTGGCTTTTTTTAATATTTCGATAACAAACAAAACTGTATCACCTTATCTGTGTTCGTGATTCCGATCACCAATTATACTCAATATCACCTACTGAAAAGTAAAGTAAAGTATTTTTGCGCCTATATCACCGAAGAAATATGCAGATGCACAACCAGGGCACATACGACTTGCCGAAGACACTAAGTCCATGTGATAGGTGGCAAGCCTATTGCCAACCGGGCACATATTCAATCCCAAGCAACGATTTTTTGAAAATTGGAAAAAAACAAATTTTCTTTTTGTTGCCTGACCCGGGAATCGAACTCTGGACCTTATGCAGGCAAGGCCAATACCTGGACCGCTAGACCACAGAAGCGAGAAAGGATAACAGAAGCACACGGATTTCTTGATGGTAAAGAACACGAATCAGGTATTGACAAATATACGAGTATCAATGGTTCGTTGTCAATTAGAAGAATTTGTTTGATTTGAACCTTAATGTCCAAAATCTAAACCGAAACAAGATAAGAGTAAGCACTGTCTGTACAGTGATATGAGAAGACATTGCAATAGGCTAATTGCAGTAGAATTGCAAAATAAACCAACTTCGTTTTCAATAAGTTAATCACCCCATATACACGAAAATTAAGTATTCTTCTCGATTTCCCTGAGGTTCCATAATCAAATCCAGAGTTGGTGTCATTGGGATCACCACAGAAATACACATTTTCATATGAAAAAGAATTCTTAAAAACTTTTAAAAATGACGGAGAAATCGATTAAGATACATAAAACAATATTAGAATCGAACATTTAATGCTCTTTTCAAAGTCGTTTAAACTATTAAAAATTTTCCCGTTGTTAGTTCTGGTCACCTGTGAAAAATAAACCATCTGCTTTGCTCTCCCCAAAACTCCTAAAAAGGAGGAGGTTCTCGATTCGACTGTTTTTGGAACGAAGTTCCTTATTGCACGTTGTGAAAGGAGGCTAGACGGAAAAAAATCTTACGAAAAGTTGTCACGACACATTTTGCTATAGTAAGCTATTGTAAGCTTTGCGGATTGCGCATGTTTGTTTTTTTTATTTTTTTTATTTAGTTTTTATTTATTTTTTAATTTTTTTAATTTATTTTTTTGTCACGATTCTCTGTCTATCTATGTCTATAAGAGAGATAGAGATAAAGATTACTAGAGATTGATAGAGATTGAGAGAGAGAGAACTTCGTTCCATCCGGGTGTCCCTTGACACCTCTCAACTTTTATTTTTTTATTTTTGTTACGCGATTACTCCGTCTACAGCCAACTGATTTTGATGGTTCTTTTTTAAAAATGGCGTGCATATTTCAAAGTCATATAAAACTATTAAAATTTTCCCGGTGTTGGTTCAGGTCTCCCGTAAAAAGAAGACCATCTGCTTTTCTGCCAGGCAGCTTATAAAAGGTGAGCGAAGGTTAACCGGGTCATTAGCTACAAAACCAGTGGTGGTGTTGTTTACAGCTCGTCCGGTAAAACGAACAAATGTTAAGATTGCAACTTAAAATCGGTTTAATTTTCAACCGACTATAAAAAAGGAGGAGGTTCTTAATACGACGCTATGTTTTTGTATGTTTCTTACGCGATTACTCGGCCAACAGTTACCAGATTATGATAGTTCTTTTTTAAAAAGATAGTTCACAAGTCCGAGGTAGTCTCGTATTCGTTTTTATTATGATTCCTGTAGCCAAGATAAGATAAAAATGTATGCATTATCAAGTGTAACTCAAGAACTACTAGTAGGATATTGATATAATTCACGTGGGACCATTTCGGAAATATTTGCAATCTTAATAATTATAAAATAGCGACGTTGCGTGGCAAACAACGATATAGTAGTTGGATTCGGTTTTTGCAGTTTTAAAATGCTAAACTATCTTATTAAAATATTCATTGAAATTGTTAGATCTAATTGTTAATATTACAATAAGCAACCTACTATTTTTTATTAACATATTCAGTAGCTTTGTAAGATACTAATGTCGAAAAGCTATTTGTTATTACTTCATATTTGCCTGTGAAATAGTCTGTAACTTGGTAAGATATTATTAAAATAACTATGTATACTCATTTTCCTTTGAACATGTTTAGTAGCATTAAAAGATTATAATATTTACATTTCAATGAATATCTGCTTATTTTCTTTTACATTTATCCAGTAACTTGTACGATTATATAGTTCACGTAACTGTGAGTTATCTTGACACTTTCCCAAAAAATATTTAGTATCATTATAAGCATTGATATTGCTGTACTCATTAAATTTTCTGTAAAATGTTTAGTAACTATAAAATTATAATATTAACGTTATTGTAATAACTTAGTCCTTTTTCCTTAAAGATATTTAGTAATATTGGTGGTAATTTTGTTAGGCACTCTCTAAACCAATTTTAAGTTACGAGTTCTTTCAACGAAAGTCATAGAAAGAGACAAAACATTTTAGTGCTATCAGATTGGTCCGCACAAGACATTTACACAGATCTATTACTCGAAAAACATTGGTTAAAAATATTACAATTTGACATGCCCGCTCTAATCTGATACGTAGGAAAAATTCTATCTCTTTTCTTTTTGTTTAATTTGAAAAAGATAGCATGTATCTAAATTAAGTTTTAGTTTGTGAACAGTAGAATCACCACATTGTGAGATAGTAATGTTATCATTACAATAATACTTTTCGAATTAATTGAGTAGCACTTTCCTACTTGTAATCCCAAGTATCTACGTGGCATATAAAATACCCTTTTATGATGTGCGACCGTTCCTGAAAGCATGTAAATGTCCATTTCGAGTTTCATGTCACGTTTGCAAGGTATGATACTGAATGCCGTTGGGTAAAAAGCTTCATTGAATTTCATCTTATAAAAATTGTCTGCGCTTTAACATAATTTTGATTTTGGTAGGAGTCTAAATGTAATTATACTTTGAATTTATATACTTATTTCTATATTATAAACTGTTATCTGTGAACGGTATCTCTCATCAACGGTATCTACGGTGTTTTGTGTCTTGGGTTCTTTATTGTATGAACTATAATAATTAGCCCGTTTACACAGATTTATAAACAAATATTTTTACAAAAATATTATAAAATTGCACAAGTGAAGCATTTATATACTAGGTGGTAGAGTTTGGCAGCGACTCGCCCGGATTTCTACCACCGCCTTACCTATTCCTGCCGCCATAACGTTATGACGTGTTCCGGTTCGGAGGGTAAGGTAGCCGGTAAACTTGCATTTGCTCGAGGCCTAACATCCCGGCCTCAGGTTGGCAACGCACCATTACCACTTTTGGTGTCCCTAGGCGGCGTGAATTTCTTACCATCAGGAAATCCGTTTGCTTGTTTGCCTTCCTATAACAAAAAAAATTAAATAAAAAATAAGTATATCATGTATTTCTTCGTTGCCTCAAATCTTACTAACTGAGCTTAAGGAGAACACCGCTTTACCCAATAGCCTGACATGACTAACTTTGATGATATATGGATAATTTTGAACAATTCAAGCCCGACTTCTGACTAGGTCGTGGAGTTTCGAAGCGACTCGCCCGGGTTGGTACCAACGCCTTACCTATTCCTGCCGCCACAACGTCAGTGCTTGTCGTTAACATGTTCCGGTTCGAAAGGCAAGGTAGCCGGTAAACTTACTTTTGCTCGAGGTCTAACATCCCGGCCTCAGGTTGGCAACGCAACATTACCACCTTTGGTGTCTCTAGGCGTGAATTTATTATCATCAGGAAATCTGTCTGCTTGTTTGCTTTCCATTAACATAAAAAAAGAATTGTTAATATTTAACTTTTAATTTATAAAAAAATATTAATATTTGTAACCTACATGAGTTACACCCCCTTCAAGTTTAGAAATGTAGTGAACATTTCTTTGTTTCGTCTAAAACTTTTTAAAATATCAAATCTGTATTCAATACTTTTATTGTAACCTACGTGAGTAATATCCCCTTCCAATTCCCATCTTCATCCAATTTATCTTCATTAGAAAGTAAGCTTTTCCTTTGATTTTTTAAACCTGCTATTTCTTTTGAGAGCCATACAAAACGACTGGTATTAAAGCGAAGACGTCTATGGCGACCTCACATAAATTACTCGGCTTGGACCTGTCGCGCGGAGTTAGCCCAGGGCTAGTGGAGGAGCTAATGTGAATTTAACATACTTTTAATGTTTTAAAGACATCTTGTAGTATTCTTGCTTTTGAAACGATTAGTTAAATATGTCCCAACCAGTAGAGCCTGCCATTCCTCGTTTTAACACCAACACTCTTTCAACCCCACTCTTTCTCTTTTCTCACTGTTACTGGTCAGCGAGCGTAACACCACAGATTTTCCGTAGCACTTCCATTTAAATCAATATATATTATAAAACAAAGTCTCTCGCCGCGTCTGTATGTCTGTCTGTCTGTTCGCGATTTACTCGAAAAGTACTGAACGGATTTTCATTCGGTTTTCAACAATAGATAGAACAATTTTTAGGAAGGTTTTAGTGTATAGTAAGTTTATGTTTTGTACAAACCAACGATATTACAACGATATTAGTTCAATATGTCGGCAAAAAATAAGCCGATCGGGAGCTTTCCTCGAAAAGGCTGTAAAAACCTTTTAAACTTTAACAAAACAATGTATGGTGGGATTTTTCCTCTTTGATAGATCTCTAAAAAAGTAAGCAGTGGTATATATCTTTAAAGAATAACCCACAATAACCGTTTTTTGCTTTTACTTAAAACAGTAAAATAAAGTCGCCTCTGTGGTCTAGCGGTCCGGGTGTTGGACTTGACTGCATGAGGTCCTGGGTTCGAATCCCGGGTCGGCCAACATAAAGAAAATTGGATTTTTCCAATTTTCTAATTAAAAAAAAAATGTTGGTCGGGATTGGAAATGTGCCCGGTTGGCGATAGGCTTGCCACCTATCACATTGTGGGACTTAATGTCTTCGGCTAGTCGTGGGTGCCTTGGTTGTACCTCTGCCTGCCTCTTTAGGGATATGGGCGTAAGGATACTTTACTTCAGTAAAAATAAAGGGGTACTTTAGAACATACTTTTAACAATACAGTATTAACCCTTAATCAAATAAATCTGTTAAATACGTTATGCGTGTAATATAGATCAGAATTGCCTTTTACACTATCAGAAAAAAATTAACAACTAATGAGTTATCGAAAAGTTAAAATTTCCGGGCTCAAAATTAAATATCGTTGAAATTTATTGTTGAATAACCGAAGCGAAGCGAGGGCGGGCAGCTAGTCTATAATATAAAAATGAATTACTAAATGTGTTGGTAAGCGCATAACTTCCGAACGACGGAACCAATTTGGCTAATTCTTTCTTTGTTGTGTTAGTTATTGTCAGAAGAAGGTTCTTATGAAGAGAAAGACCGGGAACATTGCAGGGAAAATTGGAAAAGCATTACTTTATTTTTCCTCATACAAACTGAACGGGTGGAACGAAGTTCGCCGGGACAGCTAGTATCTTATAAAAATATTCATACGGTTCTTTGTAGATATATTTCCTGATTGTGGTCTATGTTCAAACATTTAGTGTATATTAATTTTTAAAATTAAAAACCCAATGATGGTGGTTTTGTTCAGCGCCAACTATCTAATTTAAGTGTATCGACTTTCTTCCAATAAAACAAAAAGAAAAGAGATTTTAAACATGTCAACGTAACTTTTTAATCAACGTTTTTCGAAGGATAAAGTACAAATCTATAGAAATTACATGTACGAACTAATCTGATTGTGTCTCTTTCTATTACTATCGTGGAAAGAAAATAGATATAGCTTATACTTAGGTTAGCGAATGTATTTAATTTATCAATTAATTTATACTATCTAGTCTATCTTCCGAAACACCAATAAATTTATCTTTTTTTTATGATATTGGAAGGCAAACAAGCAGACGGATTTCCTGATGTTAAGAAATTCACTCCGCCTAGAGACACCAAAGGTGGTAATAGTGCGTTGCCAACCTGAGGCCGGGATGTTAGGCCTCGAGCAAAAATAAGTTTACTTGCTACCTTACCCTCCGAACCGGAACACGTCATGACGTTATGGCGGCAGGAATAGGGAAGACGGTGGTACCAATCGGGCGAGTTGCTGATAAACTCTACCACCTAGTCAGATGTCACGGTGCTAGTGACGGTGAGCCTATGCTCGCCTTTAACGAGCGGCCTGGCAAGGAAAGCAGATCATATCTCTTCATAACAGATGTTCAACATGAGTTCGACTAACACTTTTTAACCGAATCCAACCGAGCAGCTGTTTAACATGAGTTCGGTTTAGACTTCTAAACCGAATCGAACCGAGCAGCTGTTTAATATGAGTTTAGCTTAGGGTTTTTTACATTTGTTAGACATTTTGAACTGTGTTAAGGATCTAAATTGTTATTTAAAATTGATTGACGTTTGGAAACTGGGGTAAGTGACGTATTTGCCCAATAGTGGGATTTGAACTACTCACTAATCTATATCGCCTCTGTGGTCTAGCGGTCCGGGTGTTGGACTTGACTGCATGAGGTCCTGGGTTCGAATCCCGGGTCGGCCAAAAAAAAGAAATTGGATTTTTCCAATTTTCTAATAAAAAAAATGTTGGTCGGGATTGGAATTGTGCCCGGTTGGCGATAGGCTTGCCACCTATCACATTGTGGTCTTAGTGTCTTCGGCTAGTCGTGGGTGCCTTGGTTGTACCTCTGCCTACCTCTTCGGGGACATGGGCGTGAACATACTTTTTTTTTTTACTAATCTATAGCAAGCTACATTTTTAGCCAATTTATATTAATTTATGTTTAAACAACACAAGAAAGGAGAAACTCAACTTATACACCCAAGCTTCAGTTTTCGCTACATATTGCTAGCGGTTACTCCCGCGTAGTGATTAGGAGAAAACCCGTTAAGGTGTGGGGATAAATACTGGACAAACACACACGTATACTGTTAACATAGTGACGGAAGGTAGCTAAGCCATATAATGGCTGTGCAATTGAATTAAACATAAGTTCTGCCGGCTTGGAAAAAGTAAGTGGGCGTGGGATACGATATGTGGGATGACGAAGGCTACTGTGGGCCTCAGAGGTTGGGGTAGTGCGACCTCCTGGTACCTTCCCTCAGCAAAGGTTAGTAAAATGTGTTATTTATTAGATTTTAAATAGAAATCGAGTTGCGTTAGATAGTATTTAAGAATTAATAGTGAAATTAATAAGAAAAAATACATTAAAAAAAAAATAATGAAATTGCCGACATGAAATTCCGACTACATACGAGTATTATGCATGTCTATCATGTACAGAATCCATGGTTTTATTTTTCATTACGCTGTCATTTACAGGGTATATACACTTAAATAAAAAATGTAACTGCTTTATTTTTCTCTTCTCTTTTTTTTAAGTAGTTACTGGTGTTATAGTCACTGCTAGTGGCATAGGTGACGAGTCTATGATTGGTTGCCTGGTTCGTCATGTTGCCACATTTGACAGTACTGTAGGTTTAGAAAAAGTCGAAGATGGTAATGCAGCAACTATTGGCGAAGGTGTTTCTGTAGCTTGTGACATGATCCTGCCTGTAATGGCTGTTTTGCAGCAATAATATGTTCGTCATCGTTATAATTCTGCTCACTTGTATCTTCACTGTCACCGAGGCCAATATGTCGTAAAGTTCCGGAGATGGCTGAAGATAAATCCCTGTTATCATTATAAAAATAGTTAAGTCACTTGAGGTAACCTTCTAAATTGTCATCAGAGTCAAGGTCGAACTCCTCGGATTCGGCTGGAGGTAGAAGTGACAAGATTTTCTTTGATCGCCTAGCCATGTTTTTGTAAAGTATAATAAAAATGTAAAAAATATATCGTAGAGACCACGTTTAAAATGGTAAATTAACGTAATCCGTTTTGTATTACAGTAAAAAGGAACACTTACACATAGGTCTAAATGCCAATGTCCGTTACTTAGGACAGTCAAAGAATACCCTAGTTTATATTTAAAATCGTCAAGGTCCATTTTATGGGACTCTAAAAATAAACGGAATTTTTCACTCTAAATACATTAAAATTTATAAAAGTTAAATACTAATAATACACCGAAAATCTTATTCTAACTATTAATATAAAATTATAAACAAAAGAACCGAAATACTTACAGTTATTATAAATTGTTTCATAGGCGCAAACAAATTTGACCGTTGTAATTTTTTAAATGCTGCTCACGACTGTTCGTTGTTTCGTTGAGGAAGCTTGCACGCACGTAAAAGATATAGCTAGCACCCTGCCTTTCTAGCCTAACACAGGAGTGTTTTAACGGCGTCTACGTGTAGGTAAGTACTATGTCGTCTAAAACAGACGAAATCAATATCCTTAAGGTTATGCATATCCCATTTTTCTTATGATATTGGAAGGCAAACAAGCAAACGTATTTCCTGATGGTAAGAAATTCATGCCGCCTAGAGGCATCAAAGATAAATAATAAATAAATAAATAAATAAATATCCCTGGACAACTTACACTAATTGAATCTAACCCCAAAGTAAGCAAATTATATGCTTGTGTTATGGGTGTTAGTCAACGATACTAATACATAGAAATACTTAAATAGATACCAGAATAAATTTAATACACACCCAGACCCGGAAATGCAGACATTTAAATGTTCATCACACAAATGCCTGCCCCCGTCGGGAATCGAACCCGAGCCTCGCGGTAAATTGATGTAGTTAGGCGAGTACGCTAGCCACTCGACCAACGAGGCGGTCAAAAGATGGTAATGATGCAATGCCAACTTGTGGCCAAGATGTCAGGCCCCGAGCAAACTTAAGTTTATCTGCTACCTTATCTTATCGGCAAGCGCTGACGTCATGGTGGTGGTATCAAATCGGGCGAGTCGCTGTAAAATTCTACCACTTATTCAGATCGCCTTTTACGAGCTGCCTGGCAGGAAGGCAGATGGTCTATTCTGCAAAGGAGCCCGAACCAACACGGGGGAAACAAGGTTGGTGTCCAGATCGAAATCATAACTTTTAACCTAATTAAAGTTAGATTCACGTCAAATACATTGAACTAAAAACTAGATCTGAGCGCGTTAAAATGTAACCTGTACGTTACCCAGATTGAATCTGGGTAACGTATAGCAAAAACGAGGCGTAATTTAAAAATCAAAGGCAAGTTTTGTTTTGTGAAAAACGTGTGCCATTTTACGCTGAAAACAATTGGGTTAAACCAAAAACCGTAGATTTTCCACAAATCGGCTTTTAGAGAGAAAAACATGGGATTTGAGCATTTACCTTGTAACCGCGTACAAAAAGATAAGTACACCAAACATAAGTAATAGCTATCATTAAATGCACTCTCGTTTCTACGACGCTTTACTTAATTACAGCGTTGTAAACAGGGAGGTTGGTTTCAGGATTGTATAGTGGTAATAGGCTGAGAGATGGTTTTGAAAATTAATACTCCATCTTACATATTATTATCGCTTCTGTAGTTTAACGGTTCGGTGTTGTACTTTCGGTTTCAATCTTAGGGTCAGGAAATAAATAGATAATGTCTTTTTTGAATTTACTAATAAAAAAGTTGCCCGGGATAGGATATGTGCCCGGCACCACACATGTGATATGTGTTGGCAACATACTTTCCACCTATCACATAGAAGGACTAAGTGTCTTCGGCCAGTCTTGGCCAGTCTATGGTTATACCTCTACTCACCAATTCGGGGATACGAGCGTGGAGATGCTTTTTTTGCATATTATTATCAACACACTTCTAAAACTTCCATAAACTTAAATGTAAAATAAAATTCTAAAAACATTACATACTTATATCGTTTACGATTATATATGTAGTAAATCTATGGGTTAAGGCCAGAAACTGTCTTTAAGTTGATGGTTTTCAACAATTTCAACATTTTTTTTTATGAAATGATAATATATACTGATTAATGACTTTTATCAGATATGCTCAAATGTTAAGATTCTTCAGGATTAAAAAAGGTATGTAGTTCAATATAAAAACATTTCAATTTTCATTTCAGTGTTTCAAGAACGACTGAACGACTTGAGGAGCTTTCATATGATTCATAGAAAAATATGCGAAGCGAAAACATTTCTCATAAAAATTAGTTGCCTTGAGGTTTGTTTGTTCAATCAACATATTATTAGAAATACTGTATAGCAAAACTTAATTTCTGTTACAAATATAAATCAGTTGTTATTTAAAAGCCGACAGATTCCTTCTTTATATATGAAAGATTTTTGTTATGACTTACCTGCTAAGAATCCTTAGAACAGTATTCCGTTGTTCAGGTAACTTTGTATGTTATACTTGTAATGTATTTGTGTAGATAATAAGCACTAAGGAAATCAGTTATTCCAAAGCAAGTACTTATTACAAGTAGCATTAAATATAACTTCGAGAAACCTCAACTTGATCTCGGCCTACTAACCTGGGGGAATTGAGTGCTCACGACAGCATTTTAGTCTTTGCATTGCTTCAGTAGTGCAACCCACTTAACCTTAACAGTTTAATTGCAAAAAACGGCATTGTTGTTGTTACGCAAACAAGTTGTTAAGCATTGTACTACACTCTGAGACAGATTTAATACTAATATTAAGCAAATAAAATGTTATGTGAATTTTTTATTAAAGTATTTTGTTTCCGTAATAAACCAAACATGTTTAAATTGACATTTCAAATTACGGAGAGTAAAAAAATAAAATGCAAGTTAACTTTTACGATTGAGATAGTGCTCGTTAAAATTGTAAATACAATTCAAATTAATCATAAAGAAAGTGCTTCTGTTTATCAAAGCTTAGTATGATCCATGATGAAATAAAAAAAAGTAAATTATTTTCTAGAGCAATAACAATTGGAGTAGGCATTTAAAAATCATTAGTTGTTTATAAAAACTTAATTTTCTAGATCGCTCCTGTGATTTAGTAGACTGGTGTTAATGTTCATTAAATGAGGTTCCGCGTTCGATTCATGTGTTGAGCAACTTTATAATATCTAGTAAAAAACAACTTTGACCCTTGCTTGACTACATTGTGGCACACTAAGTACTTAAGATTGTATCTGCTTGTATCTCTGCCTATCTCTTTAGGGATACTAGCGTAACATATGATCTATTTTTGTTTATTTTTTGTGATATTGGAAGGCAAACAAGCAGACGGATTTCCTGATGGAAAGAAATTGACGCCACCTAGAGACACCAAAGATGGTAATGGTGCGTTGCCAACCTGAGGCCGGGATGTTAGGCCTCGAGCAAAAGTAAGTTTACTGGCTACCTTACCCTCCAAAACGGAACACGTGATGACGTTATCGCGGCAGGAATAGGTAAGGCGCTGGTACCAATCCGGGTGAGTCGCTGCGAAACTCTACCACCTAGTCAGATGTCACGGTGTTAGTGACGGTAAGCCTGTGCTCGCCTTTTACGAGCTGCCTGACAGGAAGGCAGATGGTCTATTCTGCAAAGGAGCCTGGACCAACACGGGGAAAAGAAAACGGGGGTTTTTAAGAAAGATAAACCTAAATAAAGCGCAGTCAGCCCTCGGCCTACTAGCCTGAGGGAATTGAGTGCTCACGATAGCATTTTAGTCTTTGCATTGCTTCAGTGGGTGCAACCGACTTAACCCTTACAGTTTAATTGCAAAAAGAGTTATTTAATTAGTATACTGTAGCGCTTGTTATAGTTTGAGACAGATTTAATACTATTGTTGAGAAAATACTAATTATGGCTTTCATTTTACGATTTAAATTTTGTTTCTCTTCTTTCCCGCTGTGAATTTTGTTGGTAGTAAAGAAAGTTTATGCTTTTTATGTCAGTATTGGTACCACTACATCAAACAAACGTTATGTCGTAACTACTAATATTGAATTAAAATAAAATTGTTATTTTCGTTCTTAAAAACTTCTATCTGATAACTAACGCAACAAAAAACAATTAGCAAAATTGGTCATGCGAAATGGGGATTCATTTTTATATATAGACTATCTAAGCCGACAGAAATTGTCTTTATTTACTATATTTTTTTTAATTAAAGTTTAAGATTCTTACAGTAGCTAACCAAAAAAAGAGTGAGCAAAATTTACGCGTGATGCGATGAACAAGGAAAAAGGGATTAATTTTTATATTATAAATAGATGATACTAGATCTGAAGCTTTGATGTTGACGTTGACTACAGGTTCGGTTCCCGTGACGGGCAACTCAAAATATTTACAATTTTCTATTAACAGTAGTCTCCTCTGTGGTCTAGTATTTCAGTTGTTGGACTTGACTGCACGAGGTCCCGGGTTCGAATCCCGGGTCGAGCACCGAAAAGAAAATTGGGTTTACGAATTTTCTAATAAAAAAAACGTTGTTCGGTATTAAATATGTGCCCGGTTGGCGATAGGCTATCCACCTATCACATTGTGGGACTTAGTATCTTCGGCTAGTCGTGGGTGCACTGGTTGTGCCTCTGCCTAACAATTCGGCGATATGGGCTTGACAATACTCTCACTCTTCTATCAAAAGTAAAGTTTCTTGGGATTAAATAAGTGCCTGGTTATCGACAGGCTTGTCATTTATCACGTAGTTTCCACTGACCATAGATGCCCTGCCCTGGGCACGTCCTTGAAGAAACAAGCGAAGCTACAACTGCCTGCAAGGAAAAGTCCTTGTAGAGGTAATATATTGCCTACAGCTACACCTACATACTACGCTCTCCCGCGGGAACCTGTATAGATATCAGAATAAGAGGTATCCGACGGCACTTTCCATTATGCTGATTGTTTCCAAAAACAAAATCTAAAATATGCTATATTATTGTTCTTCTTGTAATAGAAAAAAATAGATGAACGAGAGGGCTCCAACATAGAAAATAGTCACCACTGGTATTTTTTTTATAAAAGAGGAGGCAAACGAGCAAGTGGGTCACCTGATGGAAAGTGATAGCTGCCGCCCACGGACATCCGCAGCACCAGGAGTATCACAGATGCGTTGCCGACCTTATACAGATATCGGCAACAATAAAAGTTAGCTGCAAATACAACGCTAATATATAGGGAATTGATTAACCTCCTTTTTAAAAACCTGTGTTGGTCCGGGCTCCTTTGCAGAATAGACCATCTGCCTTTCTGCCAAGCAGCTCGTAAAATGCGAGCATAAGCTTACCGTTGCTAACACCGTGACATCCTACTAGGTGGTAGAGTTTATCAGCGACTCGCCCGATTGGTACCACCGCCTTACCTATTCCAGCTGCCATAACGTCATGACGTGTTCCGGTTCGGAGGGTAAGGTAGCCGGTAAACTTTCTTTTGCTCGAGGCCTAACAATCCGGTTGTTTGGCAACGCACCATTATAACCTTTGGTGTCTCTAAGCGGCTTGAATTTGTAACCACCAGGAAATCCGTTTGCTTGTTTGTCTCCAATATCCTAAAAAAAACCTCAGGATCAAATATCAGTTGTGACATGAAAGGAATATTACCTATTTAGCCACCGAGGGGTTAGCATTCAAGCTTAACTACATTGACTAACCACAAAACTCGAGTTAGTCGAGATCACAGATGTCTGTATTTCCGGGACTGGGTGTTTATCAAATTTATAAAGTTAATAATAATAAGTATTTCTATCGCCTCTGTGGTCTAGCGGTCCGGCGTCGGGCAACAAAAAAATAGAATATGTGTACTTTCCATTTTCTAATAAAAATAACGTTGCCCGGGATTGGATATATGCGCGGTTAACGTAAGGCTATCACTTTATGGGACTTAGTGTCTTCAGCTAGTCGTGGGTGCCATGGTTACGTCTGCCTACCACTTCGGGAATATGGGCGTTAAGTTACTTTTCTAAATTCAAATTCAAAATTATCTTTATTTCACGTAAACTAAGAGGCAACTGTGACGCGTCTATAGAATACAATAAATCAATACCTATACAATATTATATACTATACAATAAATCTACCACCGGATCGGAACGCGGCCTCGCACTGAGAAGATCCGGCAAGAAACTCAGCGGGCTTGTCTTTTTTTCTTATTTTAAAATATGTATACAATAATTAATGTAATAATGAAGAATACATGTAAATTTTGTGTATTATATACAATAATGTATATTTTGTAACATTATATTTAATAACACATTATATAATGTTCAGAGTTATTAATTTATTTATTACTTGCTGTTCCGGCAAACTTCGTTTCAATAGTTTCATAGTTTGCATGTTGAAAAATTAAAATCTTGTTATTTATAATTTCTTCGCTGAAGAACGGGATAAAAAGTATTCAATGTCATTTTAGGCTACCGTATTATGTAGCCTAAAACGAGGAGAATTGTTGATGGGGAATCAATTTTTACCCAAATTGGTTCAGCTGTTGTTGAATTATAAATAGTATAACTAAGACGACATTATTTTATTTTTACGTACATATTTATGTATGTTACAGAACAGTTACTAAAATTCTTTTCCTCATACGGTGGCATATATTTTGATATATTTTCAGAACGAAAACGCAAGTCTCAATATGTGAATGACAGTCTCTATAAAACTAAAACTATATTGACATCAAGAGCTAGAGAAATACGGTATCTGAATGGCGCTGACGTGTTCAAATATTGGAAATAGGGCGGAGCGGTTCGATATCACAAACGCTTAAAAGAAAGCGTAGCACTGATACAGTTACTATCTTAACTAATATTACAAATGAGAAATGGTGTGTTTAGGTATAAGATTTTTTTAAGTTTTCTTTTTGGACAAGTCACACAAATTGAATCTATCTCCAAAGTATGTAAATCACCTCTGTGGTCTAGCGGTCTGGGTGTTGGACTTGACTGCACTGGGTGTTGACTTCGATGGAAGGACTAAAGCAGACAGTCTTTCCTGCTTCATGCTGTTTCTTAAGTAGTTTTAAATATTTTTTTTGTTCGGAAGCTGTACTTACAGGCATAGTAAACATAGTTTGTTTGTACTTCAGATACAGAAGAGTGAGGCTAATATTTTTCAGGATTTTGTTTAATTTATAAATAAGGTTTATTTATCGCCTCTGTGGTCTAGCCGTCCGGGTGTTGGACTTGACTGCATGAGGTCCCGGGTTCGAATCCCGGGTCGGCCAACAAAAAGAAAATTGGAAAAATCCAATTTTCTAATAAAAAAAAATGTTGGTCGGGATTGGAAATGTGCCCGGTTGGCGATAGGCTTGCCACTTATCACATTGTGGGACTAAGTGTCTTCGGCTAGTCGTGGGTGCCTTGGTTGTACCTCTGCCTACCTCTTCGGGGATATGGCCGTGAAGATACTTTTATCTCCAAAGTAAGCAAATTATATGCTTGTGTCATGGATGTTAGTCAACGATAGTTATATAGATACCAGAATAAATTAAATAATACCCAGACCCGGAAATACTAAATGATCATCACACAAATGCCTGCCCCCATCGGGAATTGAACTAGAGTTGGTCGCTCGCGGTTGGTCGGTGTAGTTAGGCGTGTACCCTACCAAGTCGACCAACGACAATGGGTGTTTAGTTTTCAGGTGAAAATGCCTGAACTGATTGTAACGAATTTAAGCATAGCGATAGATTGAACGGGTTCTAAATAACTACTACGACGGTATATGCAGCTTCCTATTACAAAATATTCTGAATTAGTGGACCCGATTTAGCCTGGTCACGCCTGGTTTCTATAATCAACGAACCGTAATCCGCTAGTATAACAATTGATTGTTTATCTAAAAGTAACGAATGCTTTGAGTTATCACTAGACAACGAACGACCGTAGTTAGACTTTTTATTATTTGTCCAAAAAACTACCGTTTATAAGCAAAAGCGACTAGTTTCTTGAATATAGGAACCGGATATTAATGTCCTATCTTGACATGACATGAATTCAATCAACTGGAAGCTGTGTAATAAAATATTTTGGTTCAGTTTATCTAAACTTCTGTTCATCTATATATATATTTATACGTGATGCCAAAACTTTGGACCCCTTTTCACGAAAAATCCGCGGACGCAGGAGCATAACATTTGGCACACTTATAGTTTATGTGTAGGAGACGTGCAGATCGCTAGTATTTTTCAATAATAATGCTTATAAAGTATATTAAATCAATAAATAAAACATTACCCACACTATCATGCATTTGACACACACAAACAAATATATTGATGATAACGATAAAAGATCACAGATGGCGTACTAAAAAGTATGAAAACAAAGTAGTTGGTTTTAAGAAATGAAGATGGCGTTCTTATCAATAAGATATTAAAATTTATTATGGTCGAATTTCGACCAATGGGCGACCACTAGTTATTTTAATTTTTTTTGTTACTAGCTGTTCCGGCAAACTTCGTTACACCCGTTTAGTTTGTATAGAAGAAACCAAAATGTTGTTCTTCCTTGTAGATGAATAGAATAAAATGTATCTAATATCCGTCTCCTGATTTTAAGCTACCTTCCCATCAATTTTCAGCCAAATGGGTTCAGCTGTTCTTGAGATATAAATAGGCGGCTTTCTTACCCTTTTCCTAATAATTCATAATTAAAACAATTAAGAAGAATTAGCGAAATTGTTCCACCCATTCAAGCTTTATATCACCAAGGGAAAATAGAGATTAATTTTCATGCATATAGTTAAATCTGGGGGCATGGAAGTGCCCCATTAAGACTGGCAAAGGGAAGCAACAAGGACACTACCTATTTTTTCTCTTAACATTTTCGACGTTTTTTGGAACCCTCATTATGGGTTTGAGTTGTACCAGATACCAACCAATATACCTACAGTACTACTGTTTCAATTATGCACCTTTTACACTTTGTACTTTTATTTTTAAATTGGCTGACTTAATCTAAATGTAAGCGAAATGATGAATTATGTAATAACAACTCTATATAGATATCTTTAAATACATTCGGATTTCCGAAGCTTGACGAATGTAACCGAAGTGCGTTATTTAAATAGTACTACTGTACATAAATATAGCGCTATAAACTGCAAAACGACACTAATTAATACCTACTTTAGATAACACGTTCCAATTTGATAACGAAAACGAGAATCATGTACTTATTAGTTATCCTAATTCTAATAATATTATAAACGCGAAAGTTTGTATGTTTGTATGTTACTCCTTCACGCAAAAACTGCGTGATCGATTTTCTTGAAATTTAGCACACCTATAGAGGGTAGCTTAGATACATATATATCAACACATAGAATAGTTTTTAATGTTCCTGTGGGACCATTAACCACACGGACAACAGCTAGTAGTACATTTATATATATACGAGTAATAGAGAACTGATACCGTTGAAGAAAAACTGTTCACAGATAAAGTTTATTAAATAGAATGTAAGTTTGAAAATTGATAGTATACATTTAGACTCCTACCTAAATCAAAATTGTTTTAAAGCGCAGATGATTTTTATATAATGAAATTCAATGAAGCTATTTACCCAACGGCATTCAGTATCATACCTTGCAGACGTGACATGAAACTCGAAATGGACATTTACATGCTTTCAGGAACGGTCGCAAAAGGGTATTTTATACACCACGTAGATACTTGGGATTACAAAAAGCAAAGTGCTACTCAATTAATTCAAAAAGTATTATTATAATGTATTGTGTATTGTAATACAATGTTACAAAATATATTAAATAAAAAGGAGTAGGTTATTACATTAACGTTAATATTATAATTTTATAGTTACTAAACATTTTTATGGGATATATTGAATAAGTGTTGTAATCTTAACTTTTTGTAAAATACTACTTACATTTTTTTAGGAAACTATGTTACTTAAAGTAATTTGAACTTAATAATTTTAGAAGTTACTTTGAAACCTTAAATAAGCAGCTTTTTATTGAAATGTTAATACTCGTATTATAATCTTTTGTCACTACTAGATGACACACACAGCATTTAAACGAAAATGAGTATATATAGAAACGTTGATATTACAATCTTACAGACTATTTTACAGGAAAATGACGAATTGTTATAGTAACTTAACATATGGTATATAGCTTAAGGACATTACAGTCTTACAAAGCTCCTGAATATCGATATAAACAAATAGTAGGTTACTAATTGTCATATTAACAATACAATGTAACAATATCAACGAATTTTTAATCTACATATTAATACGTGAAGCAAAAATTTTGGACCCTTTTTACGAAAATTGCGCTGACGGAGAAGTATGAAATTTGGCACACTTATAGTTTATGTGTAGGAGAAGAGCAGTACGCTAATATTGTTTAATGATAATGTTTATAAAGTGCAATAATTCGAAATATAAAACTTTACACGTACTACCATGCTTTTGACACACACAAACAAATATATTGATGATAACGATAAAAGATCACAGATGGCGCACTTTAAAGTTTGGAAACAAAGTAGTTGGTCTTGAGAAATGAAGATGGCGTTCTTGTCAACAAGATATTTGAATTTATTATTGTCGAATTTTGACCAATGGGCGACCAGTAGTATGATAATAAATTAGCGTAATGAAACTGTAATAACCAACTCCAACTATTTCATTGGGTACCACACCATGTCGTGATTTAATAATTCTGAACATTAGAAAATGTGTTTAAAATGGTCGCACATAAATTCGAGTCGCGATTTGACAATTTTTTTTAAGATAGCAAATGGTTCCGAAATGGTCCCACACACATTTTATCAACACTCTACTAGTAGTTTTTGAGTTACAATTAATAATGCACAAATGTTCGTTTACAACAATACATATATATTTTCATTTATTTTTCTTTTTTCTTTCTTTAGGTTTTGGCCTTCACGTTAGCGTTAGTATTTAGCCATTAGTCAAGTAATAATTTGAATCAAATTTTATATCAATATAAATTTATTTTAATAAGTCATCAGTCATAAGTCATCAGTAAGTCATGTCAGGCTCTTGGGTAAAACGGTGGCCTTTTTACACAAGGTCATGTAAGGAGTTTTGGCGGCAACGAGGAAATATACGATACGCTGATTTCTTCATGATTATTTCATTTGTGCACTTTCACTGAACAAAATTGTACAAAATGCCACCAAAATTGACTAATATCACTCAATATTAACAAGAAATTCAATAATTATGAAAAAAACTTCGACCATCTTTTCTCTCGATGGCGCCAAAACTGACATTTATTTACATTTTGAAATCATGACCTATCCTCCAAAAAAAAAGAACCTTCAAAATCGGTTGACTATTAGCCGAATATTGGCGTAACAAAGATATAAAATAAACATAAAAGAATGAAGAATCTCAACCTTTTTGAAGTCGGTTAAAAGTGTTTGTATTGATTATATTAAATACGGAGATGCAGTCTTTATAATAAACATAGTCTAAAGAACTCCAAGGTTTAAGTTAATATTATGATGTCTATCACCGTGTACTTGATGGGATTATTTCAGCGGTAAACAAAAGAGGGTTGGATTTACTTCAGGAAAAATATTCGTATTTTCAACCCAAGACTTTCGGAAGCCGTGTTTCTAAGAAGGGAAGAAAAATTTTTTTAAAATTATTAATACTACTAGTTAAATAAATACGAGATGCATGATTATAACGTAAAACAACGTAGAACTGATTCCCACCGACCGCAGTCGCATTTGCAGGCTGGCGACGTCATGACTCGTACTAGGTACGACGTAGCGTGACACCAAGTGAAGCATTTTCACATAATGTCTTAAATGAATGTTTATAAAAGTAGGTATTCCAGTTTGGCAATAACATTTAAAATGCATTACCATTAACGCCTTTACCCCCTTACAATAAAATTTGGCCGGTTCTTTCGAAGTTACCTTGTGTATAAAAATCAATTGCTGTTAGTTAGTTTCGCTAAAACTTGACTTGGCTGACAGATTTAGATAAATTAAACTTTGAATTATTTGTGGAAATCTTTTAAAACAATTTTTAAACAGGTTTAAAACTAATAAGGAAAAAGAAAAAACCTGCAAGGAAAACAGGAGAAATATTTTAACTTTTCCCATACTAACAGAACGGATCTTACATATAATATTCTCGTGTCACAATGTTCGTTTCCGTACTCCTCCGAAACGTCTTGACCGATTCTCATGAAATTTTGTGAGCATATTGAGTAAGTCTGAAAATTGGCCAATTTCTATTTTTCATACCTCTAAGTGATAAGGGTAAATCACCCCAAATTTTTAACTATATCACAATAAAAATATAGCAGACAACGTCTGCTGGGTCAGCTAGTTTAATATTTAAAGATTTTATTTTCTATTTAAATAACCTGCCCAAAATAAATAAATAAAGAAAATAAAAGAATGACCAATTTTCAAAAAGGCACTCATATACCGAAAATATGACCATCCCTTTGCATTCATGGAAACACATATATTACCAATACATGTCATTCAATACGATCAAATTTGAATAACATCCCATCAAACATCAACCGCCGCTAAGAAGGACGACCCCATAGATCACTGAGACAGTGACAGAATCTACAGAACCCAACAAAGCCGGTAAATAATCGAAAACGCCTGGTATCACAATATTGACAAGCGGATGCGGTGACGGGTGATTCGTCATCCGACCTCCCGTTAGCAATACGTTAAGGTTAACGGAGACTGATCTACTGAAGTATCGATTCGTTAAACGGTTGTGTGGCTCCAAATGTGTCTTTAGATTTTAGATGATGCTATTTTAATCGCTGTAAGTGCTCGGCTTGGATATCTCAATAATCTGTTTTAAGATTGTACAACAGCTTTTTTGGCGCCATCTAGAGGAATGGTGCTCGAAGTTTTTTATATTTATTGAATTTTGTGTTTATATTGAGTGATATTAGTCAATTTTCGTTTCATTTTTAATTTTTTTTCTGTAAAAGTGTACAAATGAAATAATCATGCAGAAGTTAGCGTATCGTGTATCTCCTTGTTGCTGCCAAATTTCAATATATGAGCTTGAATAATGAGGCCACCGCTTCACCAACGACCCTGACATGACTTGTTGACGACTAATGACTAATCATAATTGAATCCCGATTTTGTTAAGTTTGATGCTAAATGATGCAAATTTCTACTTGACTAATGGCAAAATGCTAACGCGAATGCCAACATAAAGAAAGAAGAAAAGATTGTAGGTACAACAAAAAATAGGAAGTTCCAATTATTTTAAGTGTCGTAAAATTGTGTCAAGAGGTTAACGATGTAAATAAAAATTTCATAAATATTAAGTATAATTCAAAAATTACTTGTTGGATATTGATAAAATGTATATGGGACCACATCGACATCAGGACCTTATTTATCTTCCAACAAAGAACCATTAAGAGCTTATCTGTCGAGTAATCGTTTAAAATACATACCTACAATATGCATACCGTCAAAATGACAACCTAAAAAATATGTAAGTTGGGTGTCAACGGATTGGGCTCGACAAGACCAATACGCAGATATAAAAATTTTGAAAATCGGGTAGGCGGTTCAGAAGATATTCTTGAAAAACCTGTGAAAATTACGAAAAATTAAGAAAATTGTAAAGATGGATAGTAGAGTATTTAAAACGAATACATTTCAAAAAGGACTTTTTAAAATCTGTTAATTTACATTACAAAAATAATGTTCTTCGGCTTTTTGCTTTACGAAAATCCTCTAGTAAGGATTTGTAATTGATTTTTGCATCTAATTCTGCTTCGATGGAAGGTATTGCTAAAGCAGACAGTCTTTCCTGCTTCATGCTGTTTCTTAAGTAGTTTTAAATATTTTTTTTTGTTCGGAAGCTGTATGCTTACAGGCATAATCAACATAATTTGTTTGTACTTGAGATACAGAAGAGTGAGGCTAATATTTTTCAGGATTTTGTTTAATTTATAAATAAGGTTTATTTATCGCCTCTGTGGTCTAGCCTTCCGGGTGTTGGACTTGACTGTATGAGGTCCCGGGTTCGAATCCCGGGTCGGCCAACAAAAAAATGTTGATCGGGATTGGAAATGTGCCCGGTTGGCGATAGGCTTGTCACCTATTACATTGTGGGACTTAGTGTCTTCGGCTAGTCGTGGGTGCCTTGGTTGTACCTCTGCCTACTTCTTCGGGGATATGGACGTGAAGATACTT